>JARIHR010000119.1:0-135619 GCA_029281495.1 Mycena filopes | reverse complement strand
TGGTTTTTCGACTGCGCCGTTTTCTTGGAGCCACAGTCGGCGACGCGGCGACGGGGTTGGCGAAGGTCTGCCACGGTCCGTCCGGTTAATCTCAATCAAGCCTACTGGAACAAGCTTTTCAACTTACGAGATCTGCGATACTCCGGATGATGAGTTTTGCAGTAAGCGCCAGGGGTTGGGGAGATATGATATGCGTCAGGAAATCGGTCAGACGTGGGCGATGTGGGGCTCTTCCTCCAGCAGCCGATGATCCTGCAGCCACATCGTGAATAGGGTGAGAGTACGGCGTTGCGTCGGAAGCTGCATCTTCTCGCGCCACTCTTCCGCCTGTTCGTCAGTCAAATGCTCTGGCGCTCCATGTGGTACCGCGCGACGAGCATGTCGAATAATTGGTTCGCGGTGGTGAAGGTGCGAAACGTCGTAAGGAAGATATCCTTGAACGTCTTTTCTTGCTTCAGTTCTAACACAGCGCGTGTTAATTCTCCGAAGCGGGAAAAACGTATTCGACTCACTGATCGGGTCCTTGCTTAATGGATCCGAGCACAACTTCTCCACCATCGCGACAAGCGTACCCGTCCGAACGAGCCGTCCGCATCCAGCTTGAGCTGGTCGTAACTGGGCAGCAGATACGCAGGAAGGTTAGCTTTCGCAGCCTGCGTATCGTACCACGCTTCTTCACTCCCGGTAAGTTTGGCTATTTTCGACTTTTTTACGTCGTCGGGGCTCGCGGGCGAGTGGCTGATATTGGCCGACTCGATAAGCGTTGACAGACGCGACGCTAGGTGGTCGTCTAGCCGCATGGGCTGGCGCCGGGTGCCCCTGACGTTTGGCACGGTTTCCGACGGTCTCGGCCGTTCGGGATGTGGAATTCATCCTGTGGGTCGGGGGTAGGTGGGGTGGGTTTGTTATACGCCGGAGCACTGTGTAAGGGAGGCTGGGGCATCGGTGTCATTGGGGACGGCGGGGGATACGGTCTTCGGCCCCCAGGGGACACAGGATATGGGTCCTTCCGCTGCAGATGATTAATGAGGGGAAAAACACGACAGGCAAAGAATGTACACACCATGACGCCGTTGCCAAAGGCTGGGGACGGTATGGGGGACGGATCGGGAGAGGTCTCGTACCATTCATGATTCCGAATGGTCGGGGCTGCGTTGTAGAGCTGCTCGGCATCGTACTCGTAGACGCGCAACTCTCCCGGATATTCCAGAGCTTCTCGGTCATCTCTTCGGAGAGCGGGTTGACGAACGCCTGGGGTATCCAGCCGATGAAATCGCCTCCACGACGCATTGCGGCCCACCAGCCTGGTCCTCCTGCTTGACCACATCGAGGATCTCGTTCTTGCGGAATTCGAGGTGGTCGGCGTCGGAGGACTGGAAGTCGTACATGCAGAGGACGGAGCAGAGAATGAGCTCGGACATGCTGCTGGTGTGGGTGATGTTATTTCTGTGCCGATGCTGGCGCGCGCAGAGGAGGAAGGAGAGTTTGAGCCCGAGGGGATGCCATCGAGGTCATACGGCGAGGCATCGATGTTGAGGTGTAGGGACTGGCGGATGTGGGACGAGTGGGTGAGGGTCATGAGCAAGAGCGTACGCAGCCGACCAGGTCTGAATCAATACATGAGCTGTGACCCATTTAGCAGCGCAACCATCACACCTCAGGTACCAGACATTATATTCATTGAAGCCCTGTGTGAGACCCTTTATTCTACGTGGAATCAGCCCAGAGTCCAGTACACGGGCAGAGCAGCCCTGCTCTTTGTACCTGTCCAAGGGGCGCTGCAAGAGGTATCAAACATCAACGAATCCAGTACCCCGCACTGATAAACTGCACTTGCAAATTCATTGAATATTTCGCTGGGCCACGGGCTGCAAGGGGCACTCCCAAGCCCATCCTCAGCGCCACGGACGGTGAGGAGCGCATCCCCGACCTTTCTGAAAGGAGCTGCAGATCAATCCGCGTATAGCCGAAGCCGCTGATGCGCTGCGCCCGTTATAGCAGCTCTGATATCGTTCTCTCATCATGCCTCCATGGAACGCACCCAAAGCCAAGGTGCGCTAGGTGCGCCCACCATCGCCACCTCCCATTCTCATGCCCTCTAGGTCCAACTCCGGTGACCACTGCTTCCCCTCCGATGATTCCCCAGTCTATTCATTGACTCCTCGCTAGCCTCTCTGTCCAACGTCTGCGCATCCTCCAGCAGAAGAAGGAGGCCCAGGCAAAGGCTAGTCGTCGAGGTAGTCGGCGCCACCACACCAATCCGAGTACCCCAGTAATCTTAATCGACGCTGTTAGATATTGCCTCTCTCCTCGAACGCGGAAAGATTGAAACGGCCCGAGTAAAGGTCGAGACCAGTGCGTTTTTAGATTGCACTACACGCAGAGCCCAAAATGGACCGTCGGCGGGTATCGAACAGTCATCAACGAAGACATCCATGTCGAACTTTTGGAACTGCTCGAATTATACTCTGAGCTCCTGCTCGCGCGCTTCGGACTTTTGGACCAAAAGTTTGTAATGCACCGACCGTCCTATTAAACCCCCTCAACCCCTTCAGCACCCGGGAACCCGATCCAGGCATCGCAGAAGGCGTTTGTTCGTAAGGCGTCTGTAAACTCGTCTGACCTCACTCGCCCTGATACGACCCTCGATCGGCAGAATCATCCACGCAGCCCCGCGGACAGAACTTAAAGGTGCCTTGGTTCCATGCGCGTGTGTGGGCGCGCGCTCTTCGTTTACACCCCAACAGAGCTTCATGTTCTCCGACATCTTGTGCCACAAGTGGGGAAGAGATTTTTCGGTGGCCGTCATGGAGAACCGGGACGGATGTGTCAGCGACCGTGTAAGTCGCGCGCCTGCTATGCTATCGTGTGCTCTTTTCGCTCTCGGGACGCAGGACTGACGCCCTGCCGGGATTCCTAAAGGTAATGCGCAAGCTCGGAAACGGCACCCCCTCACCCGAATGGTGGATGGGTATCTCACCGAGATCGCAAGGCGTACGGCGTCGAGTGGTCGCCGCCGCTCCCAGCATACTCCGCGACCGAGGGCGAGGAGGGCCCGGATGGGGGTTCCAGGGTTAGATTCGCCGTCGAACGCGTGATGATGCTTAATATTAACGGATCTGCAACCCAGGCATCGGCGGAGGGGGACGAAGAGAAGGAGACGACGACAGCGACATCAAAAGCCGATAACCCGGCTGCTTCACTAAAGCTTCCTACGATTCCGCCGACGGAGAGTGAAGAGAAACAGAAGAAGTCCGCCGACGATGGTGGGGGTAAGCCGAAGGGAGTCGGAGGGTCGGCAGCCTCGAAGAAAGGCTCGTCGACATCATCTCCGCCGGACGCACCAGAAGACGAGTTTGACGCGTTGGCCAAGCGTTTTGCAGCCTTGAAGAAGCGGTAAAGGGTGTTTATAAACGCTGCGGTATGTAACATTGCGGATTAGGTCAAATGCAGAATTGGTTCAAGGAGCCTGAGAGGTTGTTAAGATGCAGTTCACACGCATGTTCGAGCAGCTGGCGGTCCGATGAAGTCCGATCGTCCGAATTACGTTCGCTGCACGGTTAATAGGCGCAAGAAATTCAATGGGGATTTTGGTGAGGAGCCCTTTGAAATTCGGGGTTGATGATCAGAACTCGAGGATTCATTTGCACCGAACATGGGGGGCAAGATGGGAAGGTTATCAGTGAAGGGTTCTCTGAATTTGTAAACTCTGGCCGCGTAGATGAAGCGATGCATCAGGGAGAGATGATATCCAGGATTTTGGTGGCGTAAACGTGGGCAAGGAGAGAGGTGGGTCGTCAAGTCAAGTCAGACGATGAAGATAGAAGGTTTGCGGGCTGGTTGGACTTTTGTTCGACTTGCCTCCTTTGACTTGCAACGTGTTGTTCTGTATGTGGACTGGGAAGCAGGCGTGGCAAGGAGAGAACCGGGATTCGCGTGAGGGCCGGTTGGTGGGTTCGAGTGAGCTTGAAGAGGAATAATTCCTGGTTGAGGATGTGTCCGATTTGACGCGAGTGACGAGGAAGGGTAGGAAGAGTAGCAGTTCCCAATCGGGGTTCCAATGAGCTTCTACGCGTCCACAACGCGTCCAATAAATAAAATAAAAAACCAGCTTCTTCCTGGGTTCGCTTCCTCGGTCTGGAATGCATAGATCCTTGAATCCCGATTTATCGAAAAAGCTCACGAAAGAGACGAAATTGACATGATGGAGATGGAATCATACACCGCCGACCACGATCGAACCGGAACCTCCTTAAGGATGCGCTATGCCTAGAAATCTCGTCCTCCCTTCGCCTCGCTACATGGCCCATCCTGGTCGCATGCTGGACGCCGACCACGACAGCGATGACGACTCTATCGCCTCCCTCCCCCCCTTCAGCGCAGCAGGGAGCACCTCCGGCTCGCGCACCTCGCACGACGTCTCCATGCGCTCCGCCTCCCCGACCCCTTCAGTGTGGTCGATGACGAGCTCAATACGCGCCCAGGCCTTCAAGCAAGAATACGGCCGCGAACTCAATAATTACTCGGAAGTCTACCGCCTCCCCGCCGACGACGAAGAACTCGACCGGCTTAGTGCGCGCCCCCGCCCCGCTTGCTTCTCGTGTGCGCGCGAGATTTATTATTCTTTTTATAGATAAACAACACGAAATGTTTATCGAGATCATGGGCAAGTACCCTCCATGTCTGCCCGACATAATGCGGGACGACGTTCCTGGCGAAACCAAGGCCTGTCTTGACCTCGGATGCGGGAGCGGTGCCTGGTGTGTCCTGCCGCGTTTTGTGGGTCCGCTCACCGAAACTCACCCTTCCATTCGTTAGGATAATGGAGTTGGCAAGAGAGTTTCCGCAGAGTGTCACCGTCGCGGTCGATCTCGTACCCATGCAATCTCTGTGAGCCCAATTCATCTTCTCCACTGCCGTGTATTTCTCATATCTTATTCCCCAGAACAATGCCGGATAATTGCAGGTAATTAACGGCCCCTCGGTCGCGTTTACTTGCCTAACCGCCTTTGCAGGAGCGAGGTCGATGATATTAATCTCGGTTTGGAGCATTTTTATGGCGACTTCAACGTCGTACATGCCCGCCTAATTTCCTCCGGTGTTCGTTAAAATGTCCTGCCTTGTCCCCACGTGAAGCTAATATTCTCTCCTCCAGATCAGGGACTTTCCGAACCTCATTGACCAAATCTCCCATGTCGTGCGCCCGGCGGGACTGCTGATCATGATGGAGTTCGATTTTTTTGTGTACGAACACATGCCGGACGGGAACCACAGACGGCTGGACTTGGACACGACCGTCGTGGAGCAACCCTGGCTTGCGCGGTGGATGTCCTACGCGCATGTCGCCGTGCGGAATGCCGGCGGCGACCCGGACGCCGCAACCCATCTGCATCGGTGGCTAACTTCACATCCCGCCTTCGAGAATGTGGTCTACGAAGACTACTGGGTTCCTGTGTCCCCTCATCCCGGCTTTGGCGAGTTCCAGCAAAGAATCGGCGCCCAAATGCGAGACGATATTCTTGTTCGTCCATTCCCCGTCTCTCCCTTCTCGCTCCCGCTCAAACGCCCCTCCCCTTTCCCAGTCATTTTTAAAATCGGGTCGGCCCTTACTGCTTGGCAGCGGTATTCCCGAGCGAATAGTCGACGAGCTGCAAGTCAACGCTGAGCGAGAACTGATTAGCTCCTCCTGCGCGCAGTATATTCGATGTCAGAGCGTCTACTGCCGGAAGAAAGTATCCTGAGTCCCAGCGTTGGTCATTTTTATTGCATTATTATCCGGTCACTCGTCGTTCGTCGACTTTGACTTTAATCGCCTAGCTTGTATAAATAGCTTGCTCTCTGGGTAGACAGTCCTGCTACTTTTGCTTTCGTCGTATCCTTAGCACTAGAACTAATGTTCTACCATACATAAATTGTACCATTAACCCATTAACTACATTCGGAATCATCCAAAACAAATTTTTGAGACGTCGGAAAAGCCTTCAAAAGCCGTTGTTGACAACGCAACAAGGGAAGAAGGCCTTCTTTCAGATTCGGGGGTAAATGGCAGAAATGATATGGGTTTCAGTACTGTACCCGACCGACAACGAGGCTGCCCTTGTCTGCTTATACCCGTGTACCCCAAGAAACCCGGGCTGGGTTGCCTCGACTGCATTCATCGATCGATTTTTGGATTTTAATTTTAGGCCTTGTCGGTGGAACGAGCGCAAATCAGCGGCGGCGGACATAGAGGTCCCTAGCCGAGGTGGCACTACATATGCCGCTACGATAAAAGTCAGAGTGGTCCCGGGCGCCCGCCACGAGGATGATCGAGGACTGCGTGCTGACGGTTGGGATACTTGCACCGACCTCGATTGCTTCAAGTTGAAAATTCTTACGTTGAAAGTCGTTGTGGGCGCGACAGATTTCAGATTCATCTTCGGATGGAGAGGAGGGCCCAGGACGCCAAGACCGCGGGGCGAGCGGTCGGGGGAGTCGGACTACTTACCTACGAAACGGGATGGACATGCATACATATAGCGCCGTCTTGAATCTGGCAGCGAACGAATTTAGCACTGAGCAGCAACGCAACAACCGCAAGTAGGGGGACGCCATGGCCATTTACGGGCGGGGTTGGTGATACCCGCGGACGCGGGCATGCGATTCCGCTGAACAAAGTCCACCGCCGGTGGCACGCTCTAAAATAGCAGCGCGAAGACTGAGGGCGAGGAGAAACAAGTATAGCTCGAAGGGGTACCTGACTGACTAATTGCGCGGCGTATGCCCAAGTGGTCTTGTTCCTTACTTGCACGTACGCCGCCCAGGGTCAGCCAGATGCATCTAGGGCCGTTGGCCTGAAGTTTGGATTTTTCCGAGCTGAATCCGACTTCTCGGGTAGGGGAGGCGGTGGTTCCCGGCGTCCAAGTTGAGAGCGGGAGTTCGAGGGTGCAGATCTGTGAGTATAGATGGGCGCTGCGGCGGGGTGGGGTACGGATGTCGGGGATTTAATCGAGGATTTTGCGGCCTCCGCAGTGCATCGCCGAAATGGCAAAAGAAAAAAGTTTGGGCGAAGAAGTTCACGAGGAGAAGCAGAACGGTTCAAGACGCAGACGATCGTCCTTGCGTGCTCAGGAAAGGGATAATCGTCGAGACCAAGGCTTGTTTGGGAAACCAAACTATATGAAACCCAAAACGGGCAATGTTGTTGATCACTTTCCCACGGCCGTCACTCGTAAAACGAAATCAAAAAGGCTAGCGCTACGAAAGAGGGACAACATATCTACCCAAGTCCGCCACTTCGAGGGGTGACAAAAGCAGCCGTAGTATTCCGTGAAAGGTACCGTTGGTTCGCGACCGCTGCGATACCGAGGGCATTTGACCGCAGGTATCCAAAGAGGGCACCACTTTCCATCGGGACAGCAGGGAGATTCCGCCTTCTGAGAAAGTCACTCCCGGTTCCATCCGAGCTGGGAGCGTAGGAACTCGATCGAGGGATATCGTGGTCGTGGTTGGTTCCATAGATACCGGAGTTCCGATTGCCCTGGTACGAACACCCAATCCCAGGTCATTACACTGACGCCCGGAGGACTCCGGAGGACCAATCGCATGAGCTCGGGGATAGAGCATCCGGATGCGAGGGCAGAGGTAAGCGCATGCATGGATTGGCCTGAGAACCGGTCGACGTGATTGGATAGCACGAGTCGAAGACCGGGGTTGGTCCGTATATTCGCCACTCTGACCATGGCGTGACTCGGGGTTTCCACGACACGGCGAGACCCAGCGAGACCGCAAGCAGGGGAGGAGACCGACAAGTCACAGGACGATCACCGCTGCAGTAGGACCGGTGGAAGAGTGCTATAAAACCACGCCTCAGGAGAGGGTTAATGACACGGTTGTGTACCTTGTGCTACTGGTGCCAGTGGGACCCAGTTACCAAGAGCGGTTGCTGTCGATATGTTGTAGAGTACAACGTCCGGGATGGAGATGGGGTTCGCTCCAATAGCCTCCAAATGAGCGGTGGCAGTCAGAGCTTCCAAAAGAGTCCACATGATTGAGTTGAGCGTCGAGACTCGAGACGAGAGTGCGTCGGAGACTCGGAGTCAAGTAGCAAGTGTGAGTTTCAAAAAGTTCCTATGGCTAGTTTTTCCCCTTGGTGTCGTTGCCAGTTTTGAGCGGTGCTTTTTGAGGCGCGTAGCGTCGCCGGGGTCTGCCCGACTCGTCGCGCATGCGGGCTTTTTCTCGAGCGGCGTTGAGGAGAGATGATGGTTCCAGTCAACAAGACGTGTGGCAGTGCTACGCGCGCCTTCAATGGATGTCGCGAAACAGCAAGAACTCATAGACTCACTTCTCGCCTCGACTTCCAAGGATGCGCTCCTGAACGACCTGGGACTCGGCGGTCTTCCCTCCCGCGAACGTGTACACCGAGAGATCGAAGAAAAGTTGCTGTTGCCCCAAGAGACGCTGCCTGCCCACTGGCTACCTTCATATCAAGTGTGCGACCACATCTTTGACCCATATCCCCGTAATTTTCATTCATCGTAGGCATTGGAACTCGGGTCTGACCATACCTTCTTTACTTACCTTTAATCCGTCACCACCACCCACGAGCGTGTCTTTTATTCGCACTGGGTTGAACGGACGCGTTACCGGCCATGTCGAAGTGAAGAAAGGTCCCATATTCAACGTCCTCTAATAAAACATGCATTCCAGACCCCTAATGTGCGCGCTTCCACCGGCCTTACTTCAACCTCGCTGGATCGCACGCCAGGACCCAGCAAGAACTTTGTTCGGGGTCGATCTGGCTACGTTCCATTCTGGCCGGGAGGCTTGGAAGACGCTGCAATCTCCGGGATTCCGGGTTCTCGGTCGACTGGACTCAAAACAATACCGCCGGGTTTCACTAGGGGGTTGCGCTTGAGTGAGGACACCGATGATAGCCTGCTGGCGTTAGATGGTGTTAGCCAAACAGCTCCAGCAGGAGCTGAGGACGATGAGCTAGTAAGTTCCCTCATTTGTCCCTCTAGAACAAAATATGAATCCCGCCAGGCTGCCGATGCAGACGCGTATTTCGATGAAGTGCAAGATGCTCCGTCCGCAACCCCTGGGAACGAGATAGACGAGCTTCTACCGACCACGGTAAGCGCAGATTGGAGCTTTATTATCTTGTTTTTATGCGATTTTACAGCGTTCACATCTCAAACCCATCAAAACTCGTCGACGCGTGCAACGCATCGTACAGAAGCGAGACTGGGCGCATGTAATCGATGTGAATACGCCGCTCGCGAACTTCCATGAACTGGTGCCAGAGATGGCTCACAAGGTTTGCCTTATCTTGTCGCTGAAATTCGTCGATAAACGATTCGGTCCTTTTTAGTATCCATTCGAGCTCGACACCTTCCAAAAGCAAGCCGTGTATCATCTTGAAATGGGCGATTCCGTATTTGTCGCTGCACATACATCCGCGGGAAAGACGGTCGTGGCAGAGTACGCGATTGCGTTGGCGGAAAAGCATATGACTCGGTAAGTATCCCCACACCCCCTTCCACAAGCTGCTTATTCTTTCGGCAGTGCAATCTATACATCTCCTATTAAAGCGCTCTCGAATCAGAAATTTCGTGATTTCAAGCAGACATTCGCGCCCTCTTCCGTCGGAATCCTGACCGGAGACGTACAAATCAACCCCGAAGCAAGCTGTCTCATTATGACCACTGAGATTTTGCGAAGCATGCTGTACAAGGGCGCCGATCTCATTCGCGATGTCGAATTCGTGATCTTTGATGAAGTGCATTATGTCAACGACGCGGAGGTAAAGACAGGGCAATTTGGCCGGTCGTTCTGTTTACTGAACCTCCCCCAGCGCGGCGTTGTCTGGGAGGAAGTTATAATTATGCTACCGGACCACGTCAATATCATTCTCTTGTCCGCGACGGTCCCAAACACGAAAGAGTTTGCCGACTGGGTGGGGTAAGACGCTCATTGCAGCACAATTTGCCCTCTCTCATGCATTCCCAGACGCACCAAGAAGAAGGATATCTACGTTATTTCAACGGCACAAAGACCAGTCCCCCTTGAACATTTCCTATACGCGGGTCGGGAGATGTACAAGATTGTAGATGCCCGTCGCGACTTTCTCGCACAGGGGTACGCTCTGTATGCATTTCGAACCTACCTGGTCAACTCATAGAGTCTGCAGATACAAGGAGGCAGGAGAAGCTTTGCGGCGGAAGCAAGACAAGGAGCGGGAAGCAGCGGGACTGCCGCCTGTACAACGTGTGGGTGCTCGTGGTGGCGCTGTCGCTCAACGAGGGCAGCAACGTGGAGGACCTCCTGCGCGCGGACGAGGTGCACCCGCACCCGCTCGAGGGCGTGGCGGCGGCGGCGGCGGAGCTCCCCGAACAATGCACCATGCAGTCGACAAGAACCTATACGTCCATCTTCTCGGTCACCTCAAGAAGAAGGCATTGCTGCCCGTTGTCGTATTCACCTTCTCCAAGAAGCGGTGCGAAGAGAATGCGGCAACGTTGACGAACTCTGACCTTTGCACTTCCACCGAGAAGAGCGAGGTACATGTAGCCATTGAGAAGGCTTTGGCTCGACTCAAAGGTTGTTGAGTCCGATCTCTGATTGCATCAATTTCTCAAACCATGCCTAGGCTCCGACAAGAAGCTGCCTCAGATTGGAAGAATGCGCGATTTGCTTTCACGGGGAATCGGTGTTCACCACGGCGGTCTCCTTCCCATCGTCAAAGAGGTCAGTCAATATTGAATTCATTACGAGTTATTTACCTTTCCCTAGGTTGTAGAAATCCTCTTTGCTCGCGGGCTTGTCAAGATATTGTTTGCGACAGAGACATTTGCGATGGTCAGTTCATGTAGCCCGTCCAAGACTCTCTCTAAGCACAGTCCAGGGAGTAAACATGCCGGCCAAATGTGTTGTATTCTCGGGCATTCGCAAGCACGATGGTCGCAGCTTCCGTGACATATTACCTGGTGAATATACGCAGATGGCAGGCCGTGCCGGGCGGCGTGGATTAGACCCGACGGGCACAGTGGTCATAGTCGCGAACGATACGTTACCCGAGGTGTGTTTTCAAAGAACCGTCATTTTGCAAAGCTCAAAATTACTTGCAGCAAACCACGCTGCAAACAATGATGCTCGGCACCCCCGGGAAACTTTCTTCCCAGTTCCGACTCACCTACAATATGATTCTCAATCTTCTTCGAGTTGAAGCCTTGAAGGTGGAAGAGATGATCAAGCGAAGCTTCTCCGAGAACGCATCGCAACGGCTGCTGCCCGACCAGCAGAAACAAGTATTGGAGGTTAGTTTTTGGCCGCTAAAAAGCGCTAGATCGTCCTTAACCCTGCGATTCAGAGCGAGAAAACCCTCTCGACATTGGCAAAGCTCAGCTGCGACGTGTGCCAACCTGATATCAACGCATTTTATGACGATTCGTTTGCGATCGTTTCGTCGAATCAACGACTCTTAACGATGGCCGTCGGCCACCCGCAAGGAGCGAAATCGCTTGCTCCTGGAAGGGTCGTCGTCTTACGCGACGGTGTGCGTCTCTTGACTGAACCCTGAGCTCCCCCTCTCACAAAAATTACAGCACTTCAAGTCGAACAACATCGCTGTTCTATTGAAGCCCGCCCCGGTAACGACATCAGAGTCTGGGGTTTTGGAAAAAGTCAGGACTTACTTCGTGTTGGCTCTCGTGGATCCCGATACCAAGGGCCGAAAACGAGGTGAGACACCCCTCCGTTGTTTTGGGGTACTTCCATGACCTCTGCTTAGATATCGACCACCAAGCCGTCACCCCTCGGTGGCCGCCTAGTCCTGGCTCCCTGGTTGTTGAAGATGGGGTTTATGAGGTGTCCGCGGTCCCATTAACAAGTATCGCCTTCGTCACCGGCCGCACGATCAAGGTTAGTCCACCTCGACGTCCTTCTTTCATATCTCGAATCGTCGATAGATCGATGTCGACTCCATTGTGGACAAACACCTCATCTCTCGCATGCGCGAGGCTCTTGCGCTTCTGCAAGACATTGTGAATGAATGGTCCACGAGTGCCGCGATCCCCGAAGTTGATTGGGCCCGTATGCGTGCGCTGGACTTTCAAGACACGTTACGATCGAGGAACACCCTCGTCAAGCGGCTCGAGACTCGCGCATGTCTGTTGTGCGGTGACTTTGGCGAACATGTGGGTAGAGGAAGTCGCTCACTCATCCAAGGCTCACACTAGATCTGTCCAGTATTCCATTTTCCACGGGGAAAAAGTGCTGCGAGCAAATATCGCCAATCTGAAACTCGCAATATCGGACCAAAACCTTGAACTCATCCCCGATTACGAGCAGCGGGTAGAGGTGCTGCAGGAGCTCAAATTTATTGACGAGAACTCGACTGTACTTTTGAAGGGCAGAGTCGCTTGCGAGGTGTTTGTCATCCGTCTTACCTTGCAGTCCGGCGTCTAATCAGGTCACTTTCAGATCAATTCCGCAAACGAGCTCGTTCTGACGGAGCTGATTCTCGAGAACACGTTGGCGAATTATGAACCGGAAGAAGTCGTTGCGCTGTTGTCCTGTTTTGTGTTTCAAGAAAAGACGGACGTTGAGCCGGTCATATCTCCAAGACTGGAAGAGGGTCGGGCGGCTATCCTTGCTATCAGTGACAGGGTCGGTCGCATCCAAGATTCACACAAAGTTGCGGTGGAGGACTTCCGCTCCGACTTGAAGTTTGGCTTGGTCGAGGTGGTGTATGAGTGGGCGAAGGGGATGGTAGGGCACTGTCTTTTGAACGCTCTGTGCTCAACGCTGACCGTACCCTCAGCCGTTTGAGCAAATCACCAGTCTCACTGACGTCGCAGAAGGGACCATTGTGCGCGTTATCAACAGGTTGGATGAGACTTGCAGGGAAGTAAGGGATGCAGCACGAGTAATTGGTGATGCAGAACTCTTCAAGAAAATGGAAGAATCTCAAATAAAAATCAAGCGGGACAGTGAGTTCATCCTGATTTTCTCCGTTCGTCTTTTTGACCCCGCCCAGTCGTCTTCGCAGCGAGTCTGTATTTCTAGAGTAATGTACGGTGTACGGTGGCGGTGTAATTACGTTGTCGAATCACGATCACGTTTTAAGTCGCTGCTGTGACGTGACGTCACGCCGTCCTCTTTCTCTCTCTCGTACCTCCACCTTCTCGTCTCATCCTCTCATCGCGACACCTCATGTTCAAGCGCGACTTTCCGTCGCATACGCTCTCTTCTTCACCCTCCTTCAAGTCGTCCCAGAACCCCAAGAAGCGCAGACGCCAACCTTCAGAATGCTATGAACTTCCGCCCCCAATCGAAAGCAAGAACAAGGCAGTGGTTAGCGCACCAACGAGCTGCCACATATATTGCTGACTTTCCCCAGACTCGACGCATCGATCCAGACCGCCTAGCAATCCGACTCGGGCCAGAGCTCACCAAGGAGATGGACGCTTTCATTGTGCCAGGGGCGAAGATGCCTACGTTTGCGGTGCGTCAACTGAGCAACAATTTCCCTCATCCTCCTCACCTTCTGCTCAGATTCGGCAGCAGTTGGTGAAAAAGTATGGTGTCGACCGGCGCCACCTCTGTGTGTTCTCTCCCCTTCTCTTGTTTTGTCGGCGAGGTGACTTACCCTCGCTCAGACGACTACTTCCACTCCAGGGGTATGCACTCCAGTTGGATGGACTCGCTGTTACTCATGGATCTGAATATCAGGCCTGCGAGTTTCCAAGGAAGACAAACATCAGAACCTCTCGAACCGAATGTCACGAAAACCTGCCGCTTCCCGTAAACCTAAAGCCTCGCGGGTCATTCCTCCAGAGGATATGGATGTGGACTCTCCGACCCTTCTCGATTCACCTGCCTTTGACCCAACCCCAGCCTCTCCGATTGCGAACCAGGACGAGGCAGACTCCCTGACCATTCCTGACTCGGACACGGAGCCAGACCAAGCTCCCGTAGTTTTCAAGTCCAAGGCGACGAAGAAACGTCGGACAACCGGATCCTCACGCCAATCCACCGATACGCACAAGAGCGTTAGTCCGCCGCCCCCTTCCTTGCGATCGAAGGATGTATCTTCAGACTCGTCCGACTGTTCTGATAGCGAAGACAGCCGTAGTCCTAGTTTCGATTTCACTGATACCCTCACAGAGTCCTCTTCCTTCGCTTCTTTCGATGAAAGCCTCAATATGCTTGCAATGGGGTACCCAGTCTCCGACGACAAGCTTCGCGAAACCTTTGGACCCGACTTCATCCCTTTCCCGCCCGCTTCGCCTGAGGACCCCCTATTCGGACTCGCCGAATCGCACCTTGCCGTGCCAGAAACCTACAACCACTCCGCCAGCGATACCCTCATTCCTCTCGACAACTTCTCCGAGAAGGATCGCAACGAATTTTACAATCTTGTTAATGCCGGCATCGGTCCCGCTCGTGGTTTTGAAGAATGCGCTGGAACGTACAAAGCCCACATGGATCGTCTCTACTCCAACCGATTCTACCCGCTTCCTCATCTTCAACCCCTTCCTGTTCCGACCCACCGCGACCCATGTTCCTCTGCGACTACTGCCGTGGCCCGTCCGCCAACAGCGGCAGAGAAGGAAAATATCAGACCTTCAATGTCCGTTCCCCGCTCCGTCGTGGATGCCCAGCCTTCGAATCAGTACTATCGCCACATTGCCGCTGTGTCCTCTCCTTTGCGTCGTCGCAACTCGCATTACCCCGCACGCACACAGCCGCCTCCTTCGTTGGCCCACAAAACTACTCATCCCACAAAACCCCTCCTCTTGCCAAGCGCCAACCCAACCACTGCCCGTATCATTGCCCCTCTTCCGCGCGACCCACGACTCCATCCAGCCGCCTTGGTTTGGACGTCTCCGATCACATATTCATCGCCTGCGCCCCAGATGCCATGGCCCGTGTCGGCCCAAAACCCGTTTCCGATTTCCGCGTTTTACACTCCCTCCGGCGAGCGTGTCATCTACCACTCGAACTCGTTCTCTTCTCGACAGGCTTGAAGAGACCTTTTTTTTTTTGCGGTAAGTATCAGGAACAGCGGTGCCTCGCGCCGACTGACTCACATCTTCTTTAGACACCAACGTTCATCCTCCGCCATCGATGTCTCTATTTTTTTTGGATATGATAGGATTGTTTAAATAATGTATAGCAAGTCTTGTTCTCGACTCTCGACGTCACATAGAAGCGCGTTTTCAGCACACGAATGACAGTTGTTTCGCGTCCTCCCGCGGGTGAGCCTGAGGGCTGGGCATCATCTTGATATGAACGGTCACGGTAAAATCTGGCCGTGTTCTGCTGCGCTATTTAACAAGTTCCTCAACATAACCGCAATGTCTCTCTCTCAGTATAATCCTCCTCCATGCGCGTCCCCGGCTTCCTGGCTTTGGCCGTCGCGCTAGTATTTTCAACTGTCGAAGCAGCCAACACGGCACTCCCAGATCTGTACGACGCAACGATCACCCAGCTGCAGGCCGGTCTCGACGCGGGGCAGTTTACCAGCGTCGACCTCGTCAACGCGTACTTGGCGCGAATCAAGGAGGTCAACGGCGAGCTTCACGCTGTGATCGAAACGAACCCCACTGCGCTTGCGCTGGCAGCCGACCTCGACGCGCAGCGGAGCCAGGGCAAGAAAATCGGCCCTCTGCATGGGATCCCGATCTTGGTGAAGGACAACATCGCAACGCGCTTTGAGGACGGGATGAACACCACCGCGGGGTCGTATGCACTGCTGAATAGTGTTGTGCCTGGGGATTCGACGGTGGTGGCGAAACTGCGAAAGGCGGGGGCGATTATTCTGGGCAAGACTAACTTGGTTAGTAGAACTCGCACCGGGCGTTTGGAGTCCGGGAAAGAAGAGGAGCTTATGATTATTCCCGTTGACTGCAGTCTGAATGGGCGGCATTTGGCCCGAATGCGCCGAATGGTTGGTCTGGTCGTGGCGGACAAACGACCAACGCTTATTATCCGCGGGTTCGTATTCGTGTCTGGCTTGCGCGGACGCGAAGTTGCGACTAACGCACTACTACGAACAGGGCGACCCTTGTGGATCCAGCAGCGGCTCGGGAGTGGCAGCTTCGATTGGTCTCGCGGCGGTTACACTCGGTTTGGCTTTTTGATATTCCCCGAAGCGTCAAGTAACCTCATAGTACTGGCACTGGTATTATAGGAACGGAGACGGCAGGAAGCATCAGTTGTCCAGCGAGCTACAATAACGTCGTCGGTGTTAAAGCCACGGTGGGCCTCACATCCCGCACTGGCGGTAGGCACCTGTTTGTTGCAAGTTTTTCAGGCCGGCGAGCTCAAGTCGTGGTATAGTGGTTCCCATAAGCCAGCATCAAGATACGGTCGGTGTGTACTACTTATGTCGGCGCGTTCGTAATTTCGAGACTCAGTTGTTCCGTAGGACCATTGAGCAGGACGGTTGAGGATGCCGCCATTGTTCTCTCTGGTCAGTTCTTTTCTTCTTTCATAGCAGTGGGAATTCCGGAGCTGAGTTAAGTTGAATAAACTGTAGTCATGGCTGGAAAAGACTCGGCCGACAACTACACGAATGCCCAGCCCGACAGCGTGCCAGACTACACCGCCGGCCTCAACAAAGACGCGCTGAAGGGTGTGCGTCTTGGGGTGCCCCGTGCGGTGTTCATCGACCCGAAACATGGTCGTGAGTATTGCTACTATGTGTCTCACCGCTCTGGGCCGCATTTCATACTCGCGATACAGCCATCCCCGGCGCCGATGCGTTCACGGCGGCCTTGAAGACCATGGTGGGTCTCGGCGCAATAATCACTGACCCCGCCGATATTCCCTCCGGGAAAGATATCACGACCAACGATGCCGCAACGGTGTGTGCTTCGCTCGCCTACTGCTCGATGTGACTGTAATGCTGCGTCCGTCGCAGGTCGTCCTACACACGGACCTCAAAGTCGACATGGAAGCGTACCTCGCAACCCTCAAACAAATCCCAACAAACGTGCACACCATCGCGGACATCATCGCCTTCAACGACGCGCACAAGGATCTGGAGGAGCCGAATCTCGATGCGTACGTCGAGTGGAATCTGCACTTTGATTTGGCGGAGGGCATGCAGGCAAACGCGACCTACACCAAGGCCGTAGCGACGAATCTGGATATTGGGAAGGGTATCGATGCGGTGCTGAAGCAGTATAATCTGGATGCGTTGGTTCTGCCGGAGAGTTCGTTCATGGAGCAGTTTGCGGGGTATGGTGCGTTGCCCGTCGTTGTCTGTTAGATAAATATGTTTATTATAACTTGCGCATTCAGGCGGCTACCCAATCGGTAGGTCGACGTAGCCGCAGTCTGGTTTGGCCCGCTCGCTCACGACAACCAACTCCAGTGACGGTCCCCCTCGGGTTCCGGCCCAACAACACGGTGCCTGACACGAACGGCGGGAAGGATCAGCCGATCGGGGTGGCTGCCCTTCGGCCTGAGCTTTGTCGGGACCGCGTTCAGCGAGAGCAAGCTCCTCGCGTTCGCCTACGCGTATGAGCAGGCTACGCAGACGCGGTTGGGGCGCAGGGCGTATGAGGCTGCGACGCCGAAGACGCAGCTTGGCGATGTTATTGGTGTCGGTAACAACGCGACGAGCGGGTCGAATTCAACGGTCGGTGGGACGGGGAGCGGGAGCGGGAGCAAAACGGGGTCTGCGAGTAGCGTGGATGGGTTGCGCGGATGGGGAGTTTTGGTCATTCCACTCGTGGGTTATATTAGCCTTATTATTTAGGTCTTGTACTCTTCGACGCGCCGCGTAATAGGAGTTTGCTGAAGTTCTCTTCCAAGCAATCAACCAGGGGTTGTAATGCCGACCATAGACCTCGTCGCGCTGGCCGGGGAAAGCGAAAAAGGGTAGCGTCCCAGCGGTGCAGTTGGCACAATAGGGGCCAGAGCTTCAGTTTAATACGTGCCCCCCAGAGCAATCGAACCCTCGACCACTCCAACGCGACAGTGACTGGCCGGAGTGTGCGAGACCGTTGATCTAAGGGGGCATTGGATCATCCTCGGAGGCGCCAATACGTCTTCACCGCCGCAACTGCAAGGTACATAGGGTCCAGCTACTTGATGTTTCAATTGAACGGCGCTTTTCCTTGAGGTCATCTCTGGCATATGTTCAAGGAAACTGGAGAGGAGGTGTACATCGTCTGAGAGGCTCTTTCCCGGCCCTGACAGTTTGCAATAAGTCAAGGCTCCACAGCAGGATATGCCACAGGCTCCTGAGTGGACCGATTCATCCGCGGAGGCGGTTTTTTGTGGTCATGGCCATGGTGGTGAAGAATTGGGGAGGATAGCACAGCCACAGATGGTCATTACTCATTGGGTTAACTCGAGCGTCGATGGCGAAGGGAACAACTGTCTGGCAAGAGTCCGTCGCGTCTTTTACATGTCCGTGTCCTAGTCTCACCTCGCCTCAGAATTTCGGTCGGAGCAGTCCGCGCCTTCAGGACGGTCATACCGAAACCTTACGCGCGGACCCCCCTCACTTGGTCCATTGCGCCCATCGTCCTCTCCTCCTTTGTGCCCTTTGTGTTCCTCGCATATCTGGCGCGCAGACCGAATACCCATCTCATCCGCTTGCTTCTGCTGCCCACCGTTATTGTCGCGCTGCTCACTGCCGGGTTCCGGTACCGATTCACCATCCCAGGTAGGTCATGAATTACTGGTCGTGTGCCCCGTTAATCCGCGCAGAGCTCAATGTGTACAACTGGGGACTGGCGCTATTGTGCGAGGTACGCTCGGTTCTCTATCCTCAACTCATTTTCTGTGTTTACAGCCTCATGCCAAGGTCTGCATCGGCAAGTCGCTGGAGTACGCGTTCACCAAGGAGGGAATGCTCAAGGTAGGTGAGCGCCAGCCGGGCCAGCTGAAGGGCAAGGAGCCCGTTAAAGGTGACGCCGCACCGACCAACGGGACCAACGGCCACGCCGCCTCGTCGGAAACTGCGGAGCATGACCCACTGTCCCCCGCCGCGCGGCTCATCCCCACCTGGCTCTACGACGCCTTCGAGCTCATCCACACCATGCGCGGCCCGCGGTGGAAGTTCGCGCAGGGGACCTACGTCCCCGCCCCCACGCGCCCCCTCGAGCGCGCCGCCTTCCTACGCGCCACCCTCGCCTCCTTCGCCATCAACTTCCTCCTCCTCGACGTGCTCGAATCCGCCATCAAGCTCTTCCCGGGCGTCGGCACCCCCCTCGGCGGCTCCATCTTCTACGCGGGCCTCGCCCCCTTGCCGCGCTACGCCGTCTCCACCCTCATCCACATGCTCACCGGCAGCGCGCTCCTCGCGGGCTTCGGCATGATCTACGACCTCATCACCCTCATCGCCGTCCTCGCATTCGACTCCCCCCCCGCCGCGTGGCCGCCCATCACGCACGCGCCCTGGCACGCCTCGTCCATGCACCAGCTCTGGGCCCAGAGCTGGCACCAGCTCCTCCGGAACACGTTTCTGGTGTACGGCGGCTACCCCGGGCGCTGGATCGCGGGCGACCTCGGGATGCTGCTCGGGACGTTCGTCGCGAGCGGGCTGTATCACGAGTTTTCGATTTATACGATGGGGCGCGGGTTGGATCATACCGTGACGCTGTTCTTTGCCGCGCAGGGCCCGATTCTGGTCGGGGAGCGGTTGTGGCGGCGCGTCACGGGGAGAAGGGTCGGTGGGCGCGTTGGCAGGCTGTGGGTTTATTTCGTCATGTTCATCGCGGCGCAGCCTATGGGTCAGTCATATTCTTCTTCCGCTCACCATCCCTTCGTTGTACTGACCTCTTGTTGCCAGTGGACTCGTGGCACAAGCGCGGCCTCGGCGGCGGGATGGTCATCATGCCCGTCATCAGCCCCGTCCGCATAACACTCGGCATTCTACAACGATACTGGGGGATCGGGACGCCCTAACTTAACAGTCTTAACGGATGGATGGATGGATATACAATGTACATATACCTGTATACACCTAATTATACTTACGACTACTAATGCAGGCTTGTTGTATTTTACCCTCCTGCGCACGGGTTCGCGGTCGCTTTCCCAACGGCTGTCCGCACACAGCCCGATTCGGCCATGAACGGCCAAATGCCCAAATTGGAAGGCGACCAAGGTCTCAACAAAGAATGAAAGTATCGATTGGTTGTATTCACCGAAAGAAGTCATATTGTCGTGGCCATGGCTCGACTCGGAACAAGCTTGAGTTAGCTGTTAAGCCCGTATGTAGGTAGGCCTAGGGCGTCAAGTAAGTATATGTACAGTTACTACAGAGTGTGCGGCGTGCGTGCGTTGCGTGCAATGGTGTAGGGCGAGAGCAAGATACGAGTATGAGACGATACGATACGATACGATACAACAGTGGGTGGGTGGTGGTGCAATGCAAGCTAATAGGCTACAGAATGAATGGACGGATGGAACGTAAGCGTAAGTATCAATCATGAATGACGACGACGAGAGCGAAAACGAAACGGAACCTGAACGAAAACTGAACGAACGAATGGATGGACGAAGCGAATCTAATAAGCATCAGCGCGCGTGCATTCCGGACACGGGCAGCGGTGGGCCTGGGATCCAGGATAAGCCTGCGCTGGGGCTGCTGCGGCGATTGGGATTGCCATTGGCGCGGTATCAGCTGCCCCGGGGCCCGAGTAGGAATATTGGCCATGGGACGTCATGCGCGCGTCGTCGTCGACTCGGACGGGAGCCGCCGGAAATCGCAATTGCAATCGCAATTCGAGGGGCGATAAGGCCGGGGACGCGTCCGACTCAGTCGCGAAAGTGGGTTCACCATCGGACGAAGACGACGAGGAAGCGCTAGCGAGCACGGCGAGGGAGACGACGGGGATGCTGCGTCGCGGCTGGGGCTGGTGCAGCTGCAGCTTGAGCGGCGGCGGCGGGGGACAAGATTGGAGGAGCGCGGGGGAGAGACATGAGACGGGTGGATTGTGATACATGGGGCCGGGGTATTCTTGGGCTTGGCTTGGGTGCGCACGGGGGAAGCTGCTGCTGCTGCGGAGGAGGAGGAGCAGGGGGAGGATGAGGTAACGGTGGCGGCGGACACGGACAGGGGTGGTGGTGGGGGATACGGATATGGATGTGTCGTGTAAGGCTGTGGTGGGGGTGCGGAAGCTGCTGACGCTGACGCTGACGCGGGCGACGCGTCAAGGCGGCGGAAATGCGCGACGGCCTCTTCGCATGCCCACTGCGTGGCGGCGGCGGCGTCGTATTCGAGGTGCTGGCACGCGCTCAACGCGGCGCAGTCGTACTTGTACTTGTGCGTCATCGTCATCTCCGAGTCCTCCTCCCATCCTTCTTCATAATACGCGTCGCAGCAGTACGCGTCCGGTGAGCCGCCGCTGCCGTTACCGTAATATCCTCCCCCTGCCCCTGCGGGCGTGTCGAGCTTCGTATAGAGCAATGCCGCCGCGGGCAAAGGCAGGCTGCCCGTGCCCTGGTAGTACGGCGTGATCGGCGCGTCGGAGCACGAGCTGGAGCTGGAGGACGTGGAGGACGACGGGGACAAAGGGGACCCCGCTTCGAATTCGTCAAAGAACATATCGGGGGAGTCGGCGTAATTGTAGGACGGCGAAAATGTGTCTGGGAACCGGGGCGCGGTGGAACTGGATTCGCCGGGCGCGTGAGCCCCACTCGGCGCGTAGAGGTGGTATGGGTAGTCATAGGGCATAGAATGCCACGGTGAATTTTCTTCTTCTGCGCAACTGCGGTGAAAGTCGTCGTTATAATATGGGCTGGACATGGAAGACGCGTGAAAGGTGAAAGACAATGTGGGCAGCAAGTTGTTGTTGTTTTGGGAGTGGCAAGCAGAGAGACGATTTGGCGCGGGGGAAGGGGGGGGATGAAGGTGGGGGGAAGATGAAAGGATGTGTTGAAGTTGAGGTTTTATTTATTGTGGCGTCTCGGAGGCATTGATGGGCTGGGAAGGCACACCGCTTCCGAAGGGTAGGCTATATCGGGGTCATCACGGCCCAAGCCACGGTGGCAGATCGAATGGTCAAAACAACCTCGTCAAGAAAAAGGACCACGCACCCTGCATTTACGTGCATCGTGTTGATCTGCTCATTCAATTCCCATTGTTGCCTTTGTGCGATATTAGGACGCGTGTTTTTGGCCTTTACCCTCGCAATTTGACGTTGAACAGTCATCGCAGAAGAAACACATCCTTGCCGTATAGGATGCGGCGAATATTGGCGCTCGAGCTGTATGTATGTTCCGCGACCGAAAGGGAGGCAGATTCTAACCATTGGGGACACTGTACCCGCGGAGTCAGAATGGCTGAAGCATCCGTTCTGCCTTTCTTGCCCTGCCCGTGAGGCTTCTTGCCGTAGCGGTCTGACAGGGACGGGCTCATTTGCGTCCCCGCGAGAAGTGAAAGAAGCACAGCCAGATTTCCAACTCCGACCATGGTTCTAATTGCGTCCCCCATTCTTCTCCGTTTGCGCTTCGTTGCCACACTAGCTGGGTGCCAATCTGACGTGCGGAGGGTCCACGAGTACAAGGGCCGCCATACGCGACGAAGCGAGAAAACAACAAGAGAGTTTCACATCAAAATTCAACCCTCAACCGAAGTTCCCAAACAGGACACTCACCTTGTCTCGCTTCGTCTCGTTTACCACCGCACCTTGGCCACACTTGATCGAAAACAATAGCCTCGTGCCCACAGCGCTACCTTGTGAATAACGCGGATGCTACTTAGTCTTATTTTACTGTGGCCACTCCGGAACTCAGGCTTACGGCGGCGTCTTTCTTGGCCCTTGGGAGCAGCACCTCAAACTCTGGTCTAGCCTGGGAGGATCCGGATCCGTCGTTCGTTACCACTGCGCCCGGGAAACGGCCAAGCCAGTCAGCAGCTAACTCCGACTTGAAAGAGGACTCTGACATCCGACCTGGATCCCGGTCAGGATGATAAATAAAAAATCACCACACGGCCGCAAGCAACCAGATGAAAGAAAAGGCGACGTCCATTCACAACAGCTCCTGCTCCGCTTCTTCAATCCATTCCTGTGAACGAACAACGCCTCGATAAAATAACAACAATTGTTGCCAACTTGAACGCGGCGTTAAAGATCATCTTATCGTTTCTGCAATCCGTGAAAGACGCCCGCCCACGCAAGATACACATCGCTGTGTGTGGGTGTAAAAGACGCAAGAGACGCGGCGCCGGCTGTGTCGTGATGTGCTCTTCCGTACCGCCCAAAGTCACTTTCGTTGGTGGGTCCGGTGACTCAGGGCGCCGCATTAATTCCAGACGCCCAGTCAACGGAAAGAGGAAGGAAGGATGGTGAGTTGCTTCTTTCCTTTCAACAGCTTTGAAAGAGCCGCGAGCGACGCGATATCGACACTCGACTCATTTCGAGTTGTAGGATTTCATCAGAGCGCTTTTTACACTGCGTACACCAACCCACGAAGGAGAGCTGCACCGCGCGATTCTGTCAGACTGACGGTGGTCACCTCCGAGTCGTCTCCCTTGGCATGCGCAGCAGAGGCGGTACTGTGAACGCGGCCTTGATTCACCCTTTCCCTGGAAAAGATATATGAGCACGGCCAGGCGACCCGCCGAAGATAAGCTGTCTGTCTTGTCAATGCATCTCCGGCCCCGGCGGGAACACAAAAATACTGAATTTCGGAAGAGGGGCCCCGCCGGTGACCGAGGCGTGAAAGTAAAGGTGGGACTGATGAATGGTGTGGTGTTGAGCCTTCACTTCAAAGTCATTCAGTACGAAACGAATGAATCCAAGACTGGCAGCTAGCTCAGCTTGGACTGATTGATGAATTTGAGGGACGGTTCTTCAAACGAGTCACCCCTCGATTCCGAAAAAAAAACGCAGGCCTTGGATTTCTGAAAGTGTATAAACAACTTGCAATAAATTAGCGGGGGGGCGGTTTATAATACAGCATGCACAGAGAAAGACCCATCCATCATCAGGAATGGCTGCCGACTCGAGAAGAGAGAATACACAGTACAGTACTGCATGTACTACTAACCGAACTCGCTATAACGAAAAAAAAGCTGGATTGGGTGGGTGGGGATGGAGTTGAACGAGAACGATATAACGAAGGCGGCGAAGGCGGCACTCGTTCGACGGGACCAAGCTCCGCGCTGGGAAAGGGGAGGGAAAGGAAAGGACCAAGGACCACAGGATGCATAACGTATGTTGAACACTCCCGCGTGCGCGAACACGAACGCACGCGGACACCACCACCACATCGGAAGGGATGACTGACAACTCGAACGGGCGGGCGCGGCCGCTCACTCGGCGACAATCAAGCCGTTCATCGCCCTCTGCACCTCGCGCATCGCCTGGTCGACGCCGCCGCCCTGCGACGGACTCGTGCCGGGGCTGCCTCCGCTGATGACCCGCGGGCCGAGTGCGGGGTGCCGAACGCCCAGCGCGGCGCCGAGCATGCGCTTGCCTGGGTCGCCGATTCGGGGGCCGCCGCTGGCGAGCATGTCGGGATGCATGCTTGACGCGAGGATGGCGGGGTCCATGGGGGGCGACCCGCTGTGGCTTCCGGCGTCGCCAAGGGACGAGCTGATGAGGGAGTTGAGCGTCGGGTGGGAGGGGAGCGAGGGGAGGGTGGGGGAGGGCTCGCGGCCGTTCATGTGGTTGCCCGGGATGGGGATGTTTACGTGCTGGGGCATGGTGGGCTGAAAATTGGGCGGTCCGCCGCGGGAGATGGAGCCGGATGGGGGGCGGGTGGCGATGGGACTGACGCCCTGAAAGCCAGAGATGGAGTTGGAGCGGCCATTGTGTGCTCGGGACTGCTGGTTGGGGTGGTGCTGGCCGCGCGCGTTGACGGTCATAATGACATCCTGGGCGTCGGACCCGTCATACGGCTTGATAGTGGCAGAAGTGCCGGTGGTGGTGGAGGTGAGGATGGGCGGGGGGAATGCGATTGTGTGCAGGTACGCGCGCTTAGCTGGGGAGCGAGAATAAGGACGATATGGGGTGGAATTGGGTGGCACGGGTTGCTCACCGACAGACGCATCCTGGAAAACAATCAAAAGGCTCGTGTCGTCGCGCCACTTAATCTTGAAGCCTCCGTTGACAGCCTCCCACTCTGCGAAGGCCGACTGGATGTCCTTCGTCTTGAGCTCCTTCGGGAAGCCGGTCAGGTAGAGAATGCGGGTGACGGAGGCAGACAGGCCCGCGAGTGAGGCAGCCATTGGACAGGATTAAAGGGCGATTAAATGGAGACGACAGGAGACAGGGAGCGCACAGGTCGGGCGCAGACTCGGTCAAATAGTTAAAGGGACTAGAAATAATGTTGAGGGGACAGAGAAGGGAGAGATCACAACTAGCGCAAACATATCGCCTTTTTCCTCATAATATCACTGAACCAGCCCGAGTACATCCCTTCAATCGTTCTACAGTCCATTTCCGTGCTTTTCTTACATGTCCTGAGGCAATAATCAGCAACAGGAAACTTCAACTGGCTTGCTCGGCTTACCTGGCAATTTCCACAATTTACTCGTCGTCTTCTCTGGCGACCGTGGTGCTACGGCACTCCGACTGAGCAGCAGCACCTGCACTCGATCCCTATACCTCGCGCGCTACATCTTTTCGTCAACATTTCGCATCGCCGAGCGCTGGGTACCCACAACAGCTCTTAACCGTTCCGCCTCGTGTGCTGGGAGCTCGCGGTCTCGGCGGATAACATCATCCAGCAACGAAATTGACCGTTGATACGCCTCCGCGATCGCCATCGTGTCTTGGTCCGCCTCGTCGAGCTGCACGGCCACCTGTGCCGCCCCTAGCGCCCGCGTCAGTGTTTGGTGGAGAGTTTCAGAGGGACGGAAAGCCTGCGAGGACATGGTATGCGAAATATTGGAGCAGGTGCGTGAATCCGCTATATACTCTGTCCTTGACTGGTCTGACGACCTTGTTCACTCTGTCAGAATCAGCGCCCGCTGAATCACATCACCTCGTTTTCTGTCGTTTTCTGTCGGCGGTCGCCTTTTGTGTTTGACGGTGGATCGGGGACAGGCAGCGTCCGCTTCTTTCCTTTCAACTTCACGCACCATCGACCTCGTGCATTCTCACAAACCAGCGCAAGACCAGTGATTCTATTTTTTCAGCATTCGACCAGCGTGAACGTATCCACGCGATACGTCGCGTACTGGTTCTCGTCAACCTGACAGTGACTCTCTGTCGCTCAAGAACGCTTGCCCCGTGAAGAACAACTTCAAGACCTCGGTATGTAACGCACGCGACCTTCTGGCGAAGAGTATGATGCACGCAGTACTGTACCGTAGCATAATGCAATATTGAATACACGCGCCCTTGTACTATACACGCGCCCTTGTACTATTCACCCTGGCCGAATGAGCAACCATTGAATTGAATTCCACGAAAATGTGTTTGACACTGTTGCGAAAATCCCTTCCTCACCTGAACCGCGATGTCGATGGAAGCCGAACTCGTTCGCATCTGGCAGATTGTGCACGAGCTCAGCGACCAGCTCGCCCAAAATCAAAAGGCCACCAGTGCGCTGCAGTCTCAGGCCGCGTCTCTCAAAGTAATTCTCTTTCTTCATCGTATTACGACTCGACTTCATTCAGTGTAGAACCAAGCCACACACACTGGGACGGGTTTCGTTCTCCGACGCTTCAATACCGATATCTCTCATGGTGCGTGGACTGGACCGGGTTTGAAGGAGGAATGAAGACCCTAAACTGGCGGACAGAAACGTTCGAGTCGGAGCTCGAGCGCATGAATGCGCAGATCGTTATTGAGAACCAGACGCTGCTACACGAAAACAAGCAGCTCGGCATACTGCTCAAGGAGTATGAGGGCACCCTCGACACCGTCATGGCCAAGTTCCGCAACCACGCTGTACGTGCCCGACATGTATCGTAACTCGCTGCTGAACGCAACAACTAGCTGGCAACACAACAACACGAGCTGAATCTTACGCGACACTACGAGACGCTACTCCTGGCGCGGGAGACGCAGAACCTCTCGCTCGACCTCGCGTCAGGGACCGACCTCTCACGCTCCCTCCAACGCGTCTCCCAGCTCCTCCGCGGCATGCTGCGCTCAATGGCCGGCGAAGACACCGATCTCCCTGACCAAGACTACGACGGCGGCGAAGGTAGCACCGGCTTCATCGACCCCGCCGACCTGCAAGCGCTCGTCAACGCGCTCGACGAGACCAACCAGCCGGGCTACACCGGCACCGAGGGGCGGCAGGACTGGGCCTTCGAGCGCGAGTGCGAGATCGCGCGTCTGGAGCAGGAGAACGCGGAGTTGCGGCGGCTGCTGGGGATCGACGCGGACAGCCTGGCGGCGAGTGGCGTGCAGCTCGACCTCGATCGCGAGCCGGGGCGGTATGCGTCGATACTGTCTGCCCGGAGACGGAGCGGGAGCGGGCATGTGCAGCAGGGGAGTGGGGAGGGGCCGAGGATGTCGTACTGGGATACGAACGGGGGGCAGCAGCAACAGCAACAGCAACAACAACAGCAATACCAGCAGCAGCAGCAGCAACAGCAGCAGCAACAACAGCAGCAACAACAGCAGCAGCAGCAGCAGATGGGTGGTGCTGGCGGGGCACCACTGCAGCGCGCGATGGACCTGCAGCCCGGTATGCGCATGGGGCAGGGCTCCCGGCGGCCAGGGATGTTCGGTGCAGGACGGGGAATCATCCCAGGCGGGCTTGGCCCCGCACCCCCCGGCCCCGGCTCACTCTGGAGCAACCAAGCCCCCGGCCCAGCACCAACCCCCGAACGGCCATGGCAATCCCAGCGCGGACCAACCGGCGTGTACGAGGTTTAGCTTCTCGCTCAACGATTGCGTCCCGGTGACACTTTCCTCTCACTTTATTATTGTATTAATTGTAATTAACTATCAAGTGGGTCCGTCTCCCAATTGATAACCACAACCATATTATATCTGGGTCTTGAAATTCTTCCGCTCCTCCCGCTCGACTGCCTCCGCCGTCCGCTCCTCCATCGTACGCTCAAGCGACTGGCTGCGCCGCCCACCGTCGCCCTCCTCGGCCCTCCCAGCCTTGTCGAACGCGGCTTGTATTGGCGAGTCGTCGCTCACCCCGGATTTGGGCGAAGACGGACGCGCCGGGAGCTCCCTACCGTCGTCCGTTTTGCAGAGCTCCTCGAGCTCGATGTGCACCGTAAGCGGCGCGCTCGTGTGGGAGCTGTGGTCCACACTGCTGCTATCGCGGTACCGCAGTAGTGAGCGCACTGCGCGGATGAGGGCCTGATGCGAGCTCGGGTGTAAGTGAGGATCGTAACGGGAATAAGAAACAAGGCAGACTGGATCGGAGATGGCGAGCATGGCGTAGATGCTGGGCCGGAGGCCGTACATCAGGTTGTCTGCGTGCAGAGTTAGGACGCAGCCGATGATTGGAGCTTCCAACTGCGTACTCAGGGTGCTAACGTTCAAATCCTACAGCAAGATCAATGTCGGCTCTCTCAACAGCAAAGTCAAAGTCGTACCGTTCGTGTGCTTATGGACCCAGAGACCGAGAGCTGTATTGGTGTGTCGGAAATGCATTCTACGAGGGAAGGAACAACTAACGAATAAATCACAGGCGACGGTGATTCCGTTCAGAATGATAGACACCATGGGATATAAAGATACCCGGATGATGACCTTGCGATACTCCGTTGCGTGCTTCAGGGTCCGCGTCTTTGCGTCCACGGGTGCGGGGCCCTTCAGTGCGCGGATGGCTTTGTGGATCCGGCGTCCGTGGACGATCTGCATCGGGTGAGTGGAGGGATGCGGGACGACGACAGGAAGGAAGACTACCTGATGGCGGAACATGTAGCCCACAACCGTGACGAACACGATGCTCTCGCCCACGGCGGCGAAGAGGGTCCAGAGGACTTGGGATCCTAGCTGCGAGAAGAAAAGGAAAGGCACGTTAGGAGGACGGGACGTCGGGGATCGCAGCACAAGTCAGTCTTACCTGCCACCGAAGACGCTCTTTGGGCTCAGTAGCGGTCATCCAGCACGCCTCGTTCAGCGGGTCCCAGCCGTATTGTTTTGTGGCCAATGGGGGGACCGTGACGCAGATTGCGAGGGCGAGGGCACCGAGAATGTAGAACTTTTCCATGACGCGCCCGTCGAGTCCGTGGACCTGGTGGTGAGTTGATCAATAGGGTCAGTCAAATGAATCCCACGTCCGTCCTACCAAAACTAATCTGTAACATAGGTTGAACAAATCGAATAAATTCACACACAAAGGTAGGGCAAACTAACTGGAGGTTAAGCACGATTCCAAATATCAACCAGCTGCTACATTGGAGAGTCAGCTGTACGGGGGCGCCGTAAGTACGTCGTTAGGAGGATGAGAGTAACGAATGGACAACAAACCATAATGAGCCAGACGGAGAACCCACACGCAGCGCTGTCCGCTGTCTGGAACGCACACACCGCGGTCGCGATGCCGTGCAGCATGTTGCACGCGAGCGCGTACACCATGATGCGGAAGCTGACGCGGTCCAGAAACTTGCGGGTCGATGGGCGAGCGTATAGCGCCGCGATGAGGAGGAGGACCAGAAAGCAGAAGCACGCGCCGATTGCGGCGCTTATGCCCCATATCTACAGTGGATGAGGGGTGGATTATCCTCGATTGTCGAACGGCAGACCTGGGCTCTGAAAAGTACATTGGGTTAGTGAAGCCTCGGGAGGCTATAGGGGTGCGCCGTCACGTACGAAGTCAGCGCCTCGGCCTTCGTGTATGTGAAGACCATCTAGGCGGGTTCATCCAAGAGGGAACAACGAGGCGGTATTATTTAAACGAATGTGCGTGCTACTGATAAATAGACCCTGGCAGTGCGGAACCATTTCAGGTGGTTTGGTTCACTTGCAGAGTGACAGCGGAACCTATAGCGCTCTTTCGCCGGCGGACTCGGGACGCTTGAAAAATGAAGGAATAAGAAGTGGGTATTTTTGCAGTTTCCGGGTTTTTGTGGCAGATGGCGGATTGATATCGCGGGAGTGCTTTGTGAGTACGCGTCGACAGGGCGCGCGGGGAATCAAAAACCCGTATTTCACTTTGTACTGCTCCAAGGAGAACCATCCCAGGATAGCGAGATCGGTATTGGCAGACCTCGTTTTTTCTCAGCGAAAGATAAGGAGGGCCGCGGCGGAGGTTGTTTTTGAGTCCCGCCACAAGCAGCCTGTCATTTCTTTCTCGTGCCCTGAACGTGCGCTGGAAGCGGGGTTTCACTCTCAGCACTCGGCGGTGGTAGTGGCCCATGGTTGACGATAAGTACGCGACGATACGTCCCTTTGAGGGAAATTAAATTTGAGCTTTTACCGAGGAAGTCGGGGACGGTGTTGGATAGTCCCTTTACTCGGCGCCAACAACGGCATGATTGAACAGAGGTTCTCTACATTCGAGATCAGACTCCTTGAATACCGTGTCCAGTTGGCCTATGTAAACGCGGTGTTATCGGGTAATTGGCCGTCATGTGAGCGCGTCTCGGCCCGACAGGGACTCGGCCGAAATCCCATCAAAGCGATTAGTCTTGCATGTCCTTGCTCCCAACTGAATTGTATGTCGCAATTATCGAGCAAATACCCTGGGACGGCTACCAACAGACCGTGCTCTCCCTGACCCGCGCCCTTCCATATGCCCCCATCTCGATCCACCACCTCTTCGAGCGCATAACCATCAAGCACCGCGAGCAGGCAGTCCTCCTTACGCGTCGTCTCCTCAAGGCAGACAAAGATGAACTGTGTCGTTGTGTGCGCGAATTCGCGCTGGAGGACGAGTGGACCGTCGACGCTGATGTCGTAGCGAATCTCCTGCGGAAGCTGCCTAGGCTGCGAAAGCTGAGCCTTTGCATCGGGACGAACTTTGCGCCGGAGCATCTGAAGGCTATTTTCCAGAAGTGCGCAGTTCCCTTTCTTGCATCGTCTGTTGTTGATAGCTTATACAGCCCTCGAACGGAGTTACAATATCTCTCCTTGAAGTTCCGTCCCTAGTGAGTGCTGCAGAGAGATCCTGTCCTCCCCACTAAACCGCGGCTCTCTCGAATCAGCGTGCAGAGAGCTACCTATCAGCAATTTCTCAGTGTTCGTGCTCTGTATCCTTGCTTTGTTTTATCGTTAACATAGCCTGCAGGGATCGTATTTCGATTCAACACTGGCTTGCCTTGCTGCATGGCCGGCCTCCGATCTCCCCACCCTTTCCATAATTCAGGTCCCGATGGACCCAGCACAAGCACCGAAGATTTCCTTCGCACAGCCTATAGTCTTCTTTCGTCTGGACTCCCACCTCGCCGACATGGCCCAGTCCCCCTACCTCTCTTCGGTGACATCCATGCGTCTCCGTATTCCTGCCCGCCCAGTCGCCGCACCCCTGACGTCCGCCCCCTTCTCTCTCCCGTCCGTCGAGCTGCTCGATCTGTCGACGTGCAACGTATTCGGCGCCGAGCTCACAGACACGATCCTCGCGCGTCTCACAAAGCTGAAGCACCTCATCCTGGACAACGGCGCCCTCCTCCGCGGGGAGTACCACGCCGAAGACTGGGCGGTGCTGGGCAAGGGGTGTGCCCTCGCGGGTGTGAAACGCACAAAGGAGCGCGAACGCAAACTTCGCCAGGCGAGGCTGGAGACCGTGCCCGTAGAGGCGCGCGAACGCCGTCCCCGTCGCGGTCGACGCGGCGTCAGCACCGCCGCCATTTCCTTGCGCAAGTCCCCGACGCGGGAATCGCGCGTGGTCGGTGTAATCGACACGCCCGCGGCGACCGCCCTGCGCAAAGTCCGCCTCTACCCCGCATCGCCCAGCCTCTGCTCGTTCGCAACCACGCTCCCGCCGTCCGTGCCCGCGGAGAAACACGCGGAAATCCGAGAGCAGTTCGAGAAGGGCTGGGCTGACGGGCTTGCGCAGCTTGTCGAAGTGCGGTCACGGTTGTACCAGTCGTACAGGCTGGGGTCTACGATCATGAAGTTTGCGGATGCGGATGAGGCTGACGGGTCGGATGATGACGAGGCGCTGGAGGGGTTGGTTGAGGTGACTGATTGGGAGGACGAGGTGCCCATGAAAGCGCCTGTGCTCTGCTTTGCCGGGCCAGGAAGGTCTGAAGCACACACGGCGGATTGTGCGCACTCGGTGGCGTGGACTGTGTGGAAGGACGACTCGTAGCTGTACTTTATTGTCTAGTAGAGGTAAATATGTACTGTGCCAAGCCTAGGTATCTCCAAGTTTTCTGTAAAATGACCGAACACATGCTGTAGTAAATACTTCCAGTCGGTCCATTTTCTTCCGCGACGACTTGTTCTCCTGCGAAAACGTACAACCGAAGCTCGCTTCTTATCCCCATTTATCGACACATCAACGATATCGAGCCCAAAACGGTACCATTACATTTTTTCCGGTGTTCCCAAGAATCTCTGCTGCAAAACTCAAACCTTATGCTCCACGCAATTAATCGCCTTCAATATCCCTGGGGGGCATAAAGCGAAGATGCTATTACCTCAAACCGGTGCAACCATAAGTCGTCGACCTGGGATTTAAAATCACTGATGGCGCTGTCGTAGTGTCCGGGCCATCCTTTTTCGTCGCTCAAGAATGCGGGAATTCGAGCCATATTAATGAGTCCGAATATTGTGTTCCATCCGGTTCGCTGATCTTGGGTTGTGTGGGTCCGGCTTGCAATTACTGCGCAGACGACGGAATAAAAGGAGTCTGTGTTTGAAGAATGCATTTTATTATCCCGCAACATTACTCTGTCGATAGTGGGAGAGAAGTCAGGGACGCAAGGCATTCAAACGATGAACCTACGTGTTTTTAGAATAAGCGAGTGGCCTTCAACCTTGCTTGTTAACTGAACTGGGCGTCGACTCGAGTTTACGCGCAGCCACGACATTTTCAGCGCGAATCCAAAAGTCGGGCAGACTGGAGAAGAGTCCAGCGTCCCACTCCTCTTCGAGGGTATCGTCAACCAGTACGACGTGAGAAGCATCACGATATTCGACAGTATCCAGTTCTTCCTCCGGTGCAAAAATCACCAAGACACGGAGATTTGGACAGTCATTGCAGATGGCATCTGCGAGGAGTCGGTCTGCCGACCAAGAATGGAGCGCAACATTCGTTAAACAAGGGAGTCGTCTCAGCATCTCTGAACCAATTGACCGCAACCACGGGAAACTGAGGTCAAGGTGGGTAAGAGTTGAGCACCAAGCGGGTTTAACAGCGCTGTATATGATCTCGGCCAAATCCGCATCAGTGGAAAGTCGGCGCAACGGAAGGCTGCTGAGGTGGTGGGGAGGGAGCAACGACTCGGAACGCTCGATCGTTACACAATGAAGGGCTTGCACCCCTGAGCAGACGCCCAGGACTCTGTCCGTTTGGATGTCTGTCAATCGATGGTGGAGGTCCAACATTTTTACGGTCGTCGCAAAAAAACCGGCAGGCTTCACATGCACCAAGTTGATAAATTGGTCCACCTGCGTGGAGTTGATTATGGTCACCGACTCGAAGAAAACTCGGTCGACCCTGGGTCACTGTGAGTAGGGGACGACTCTGGCGCTCAGTGAGAAATGGTCAGAAAATCTCACCAGAGCTGAATGTGGGGTGCCACCAAGCTCAGATTCAGCTTCAACGCGCGATCTTTGCGGTTGGTTCGAATAGCGATTTCGATGATTTCCTGTTGGAGTTCGATGGGTAGCGAAGGCATGCAGACTGGATCGAGTAACGATTCGAGTTTTCGCGGTGATGATGGTTTGGTGCAAAGTGGGAATTTGAACGCCGAGTAACGCCGATCACAGACTCAACCTCAACCACCACGAGCAAAACGCGCTGCAAGGACCCAGCATTGGATTTTTTACACTGTTTAACTCAAAGCTCTCTTGGGTTTCGGGCGTTGGTGTGGGTAAATGAAATGGGCGACCCCCTATACTTTCCCCGGAGAAAATACAGGAACACCGATACCATCCGAACCATCCTGGGCTAATATGCTGCGGGGTGGATTTATCCTCATGCAGAAGCCCTTGGGTATGTTATCTGTCCGCCCTCGTCGTCCTATCGGAATCTGAATGTATTTGACTAGCGCTCTCGGATGGTTTCATCTGCGCCTCTGTACCAAGTCGCTCGAGGACGACGATAAGAAGATAGACTTGAGCTGTCCGGTGTTATATGGAGGCTGCCGACACGTTATATGGAGGCTGCCGACACGTATCCACCAGACGACGAATTTTTGGTGTTCTTCAGGTGCTTTGCAACAGCACGGAACGCCACTGAGGCAAACTTTACCTATCTGCTGGCGCTTCCCGCTGCTCATCGGAACTGGGAGCATTCGGCGATGGCGAAAAGACGATATCTTGCTCTTTGGAGTGGGAGCGAGAGTGTCATACGCGCCTCTTTGCCAAAAGATTGACTCTATCTTCAAAAGTACCTTACGGGTCGGAAAATAAAATATAAAACATTAATTGTCGCCTCGCTTGCTTGGCCACTTCCCAGTACCACATATATAAGTAAGACAACAACGAAGACTGAGATACTTGTCTACGCAGCAGTAGCGCTGGCCACAAATATGTTGTAGTTAAAGGCAGTCGGGCTCCCGTTGAAAGTGAAATCTGTGGGCGACGGCGCGAGTTCCACGACATTTTGCCCGTTTCTTGTCAGAACTCCGTGCATTGTTCCACCCGGGGCGATCGGAATGAAGAGTTTGTTGACTCCGGCGACAACGTCAAAGGTCTGCGAGTCCGTTGGCGACGTGTTGAGGGTCACGCTTCCGGCGTCAGTGGCCATTACAACTGCCCAGACTGCGTCTTGTGTCAGCTCGAAAGTCGTCGGCGGTCCAACCGGGTCGGCGGAAGCTTGGGCGTTGGCGGGGTGGGGCCGAGACCACATGAAGATCTGGTCTTTCTCCGCAACTGGAGCCGCTCCGGTCTTGAATGCAGTCGCATAGATGCGGGTGAGATCGAGGAAGGCTGCGGAAGGGGTGTTGAGGAGATGGTACACGTTGGCGGGACGGATACTTACCGTCGTGGGGGAAGCCGTTAACCCAAGCCTCACTACCCGCCGGGAGGGCACCTGTAAAGTTCAAGTCAGGAAATGAAGCATAAAAGCTGCTGTGGTACTTATTTTATCTTTGAGATATAGTGGGATTCTCCGAAACTGTAGGATACGATAAGCCAGTGAACGGGGGGCGGCGGCTCCAGAACGTACTCATTCCATGTGACAACTTGCACCAAGTCAACTTGATCCCGTTCGGCCAGGAGGGTGTCCCATCGTCTAGAGTACAGATGTTGATCGGCAAGGAAGATGAACTGTGTCGTAATTAGCTAGGCACTACCCATGTTTATTAAGACGTACGTTCTTGTCGAGCCCCGATTGTTGGCTGAAATGGGTGAAGAACCACGGCGAGACGGCCGCCATGTAAGTGAGAGGGGCTCCACCAGCGGACAAGGTAGCGAGACCCTGGATGGCTCCCGTATCCTGGTCGCTTGCGCCAATGAATTTGTTCAGGGCATTCACGCCATCGGGTGCTACACCAGTGAAATTGGTAGTGACGTTCTTAGCAAAGTCTGTGGTGACTTGAATAGGCCACCCGGAGTTGAACTGTGTATCGTTAGCGGCGCTGGTCAACAAGATTTGGATAGGACTCACGGCGAAGGTACCAGCAATGCTACCGTCAAACTGGTTAAGCGTGGCTGGGTCGATAAAGAAAGATGGCACAAAATGCTAGATCGCGCATCAGGTTTGCCGTTCTCAAATAAAGGCGGAAAAAACCGACGATTTGGCCTTGGAGATCAGGATGCTGGGCAAACTGGGTTTTCCAGCCATCTGCGACGGTATCTTGGCCAAACTTGCACGCCTCTCCAGCGAACGTCGAAACCAAGGGAGAACCGTTAACTTGCAGATAGTTCGGATTCGTTATGAAGTTCTTGACCCGCGCTCTAAGCGCGGCCCCATCGTCGGCAGTGGCACAGGGCAATACGCTGGGCGTCAAAGTGATTAGTTCAGGGCTGCTCCTAGGCTAAGCACACGTACGACATGTCGAGAGAGAAGAAGAGCTTGAAAGTGGACCCAACCTGTTGCGCAGCTTGGAAACTGGATGATTCGAGTTTTATTCATGTACAATGGATGCGAAACGGATTAAGAAGCTCACGCGTTCGCTGTTTGAGTGTTCTGGAAGTCATCTGGACCTGTATTGAGGGCGAACCCTGATGGAGTATGTCAATATCGAACCAGCTTTGGAACCAAAGCACCAAACCATCGAGTCCGGCGGCGGTAGCCAAGTTTATATCATCCACCCAGTCTTGCAGGGTGTACGGGAAGGTATTTCCGACCATAAAATGGGCTACAACCAGTTTCGGGGCGGCCTGTCTCTCGTTAAGGGAGCGACGCAAAGGAATGACGGCGGCGCGAGAAACGGCCAAGAGGGAGAGAACGGCGAAGAAAAGCATAGGAGTAAACGGACGCGCCCGGCGCTATAGAGGAAGGAAAGGTTGAAAGTTGAAGGAAGAAAGGAATGGGGAACCTAAGTATTCGAGCGGCGCCTTTTATCCATTGTGCGATACGGGATGATTATGAGCCGAAATATGTGGGCATTGTGATGTACATCTCTGCTCGTCGTTCACTTACCATGCGCAAACACCGAAATTCATCGTGCCTGCAGCTGCGGATTTATGTTGTTGTGCGCCAGGCTCACACCGCAGCAAGAGGCGACTGCGCAGATCCGCCTTTCTTCTACGAGAGTTTGCGACATCAAAGCGTCTGGAGTGCGGTCCTGTGGTCGAAGATTGTTGATTCAACGATTGGTGCACCGTCTTTGGCGCGAATCATCCGTTCAAGAATCCGCCAAGGAAGTTGACTGAAATTGAATGTAGCGATCATCAGCGCTGTGCATCGGTTTTTTTTTTCATCAGGCAACACCCAACAAGTGAACAGTGCCGACCTAAAAGTGACTGTTTAGTAGCAAAAACACCTCGGTACCATGCTGGCACAGCGCCGCGTCTGCACCGGCATGTATCCGACAGTTCGGTGTATTTATTGAAATCCTAGATGGTCCCGCGTGTTTCTCGCGACGCCAGAGTGCCGTCGACGCGCGTTCGGTGGTAAAACTGGAGGACCTGGCGTTCGAGCCCGAGGTCTAACGTCAATCCGCGCTCGGCTGACAAGTTGCAACTACCGATGCTACTCTCTGCGCAGCCCAAGAAACGATCCGCTGTCATCCGCGCTGGGCGCTGGCGACCACCGACCACGTCGTCGTCTTGAAAGCTGACGTGCCGACCGCGAGAGTGACCAACGAGGCCTTCGCGTCCGACCATGCCGGTGTAGCGGGGACGACACAAAAGACCGCGAAGAAGGCTCGAGCGATGGTGGAGAGGACGTTGGTAAGGTACCGGGAGATGGCCCGAATCGAAAATAAACGGATGCCGTGGCGTATGCGGGTGAAAGGAAAAAAATTGGGCGCTGAAGATGGATGACGAGGAGGTGTCGCGTGTTGGACAGGCCGCGCGGTAAACAGTGGATAGCTGACGTATTGCTTGGGAGATTATGGGTTGGGCGCGCGGATCGGGTAGCGACATGGCATCGCAGGATGGACATTAGGAACAGGTGAATACGGCGAATAGGGATAAAGCGCAGGCGCGGGATGATCGGGCCAGGAGTGGCGCGCACTGAGTCTTGTTCATTCAGTTCGACCGCGTCTGGCAATGGACGTCTCTTGTTCGTTGATGGCGACGTTTCAGATGGTTTAGAGGAACCTACAACCGATCAGCGTTTTTGAATCGAGGCGCGAACCAGAGCTTACTATGTATGGGTAGATTGGGTCGAGGCAGATCTTCATTATCGAAGGAGGATTTCTTTCTGCGCTTCCGCCGTGGTAAAGATGTCAGAGATGGAGAAGCTAGGAACCGAGGTCGAGCTTCTTCAGGGCTAGAAAGCGCGTCGAGCTCGTCTACATTGTCTCCGTCTTCGCATCTGGGGAATTTTCACAAGTTGGGGCACGCAGACTATTTGGCACAATTTCTTCAGCAACAAGATCGACAATGTCGTCCTCGGACTCAAAGTCAGAAGAAGACACTCGTAGTCGACGCGAGTAGCGCCGGAGAAGCCTCGTCGGTGAGACGAGAGGATGAAGCGGACGAGGGACAAGAAAGCGCAGGAGTATACGGTCGTGCGTAGAACGCACAAGATCATTGACCCCAACACAACCGTCTGCGCGCATCGGGCACCATGTCTGAGAATCCACGAGAGGGTCTTGAGACGCGGACCTCGGGGGAATCCCTGGGGTGCTCTCTCTATTTGTCCGAAATTTGTCGAATGGCGGCAACAGGTTTGGATGGGCCGGCCTGGGTGCCCTCTGGCTTCGGCTTTGTGGGTTTCTTGCGGTTGCGGGGTGCCTTTTCAGCAGGAACGCTTTGGATGCTGCTCCATTGTATCCGAGCGGGACAAGGGTGTTGAAAATGACTGGTGGTTCAAAAAAGCGGCGACTCGGATAGCCGAAGAACGCCGATCACAGACTCAACCTCAACCAGTGCCACGACGAGCAAAACGACGCAACGTTAGATTTTGCACTGGACGAACGAAAAGCATGGCGTTTGAAGCGCGGCCAACGCACTGAGCTTTGCCTGAAGGACTCTTAAACGCGTTTCAACTTTCTCCAAACCAAACTTGAATACCATCCGCCGCGCACCTACGATAACTCTCGCTCAAGGTTTAGGCTACAGTCATACATCGGCCAACTCCTGCTTTTGAATTTTCGTCCTCTTATTGAGCCTGATCGACGGCTAAATCCATGCAATATTGCGAGTATCTTCTCCATCCACCGAATCCTCCTTGACGCTGTCCCTCACCGTTGGTCGTGCCCAGTCAAAACCATGGACGGAGGGATATGGCAATTGATAATTTGATTAGCCCGCTTTGGACGATCCCCCTCCACCCCCTATTCCTACGGGACGAAGGTGAAACCACGCTTTGACTCTTACCTCTTACCACCATGTCCACATCCATATCCATCTCCTCCATCTCCGCGCCGGTCCTGCTCAATCGATGGGACGACCGCTCAAAGTTCCTCACTCCCGCCTCCTCCGAGTCCGAGTCAGCCCATTCGCCCTGGACCGGCGTCACTGCTCTATACAAATCGATCCTCGACGAGTTCGCAGCACAAAAGACGACCGTCTACCACGCGCTCTTGACGCAACTCGCCGTCGCGGACCCCGACGCATTCGTTACGAAGCTGTTCTCTAACCCGCCCACGCTCATCCTGGCACCCGGACCGTCTGGGCCCATTGCTCTACATATACATACATCCCGAGAGGACTTGGCGGACTACATCTTTGTTAGTCTGGATACGTGGTCCGGCACCATGGGCAGAGACCCGTTCTCGCGCCCGGCGCTGATCGCGCACGAGCTGGTGAAAGCGGCTATTGTGCATGAATTGGGGCGGTGTCTCGTAGCCTCAGTCAGTCGCTTGAGGTTTTATCTCAATGATAAACGTGATACTCATGGTTTTGCACAATAGGTTATCAAAGGTTCAACTGCTCGTTCCGTCTACGAGTCCGATCCTAGCCAGTCCAATCTGTTAACGCCCGAGAAGATACGCGTACCATGGGTCAAAGCATGGGTGGAGTCGCAGTTTGGTTTCATACATTCAGACAACGAAAATTGGGACGCAGTTGAAGCGGGGTACTGGGTCGAATTAAACGTCCTCGGCGGCCTCATTCACTCCCGAGACGACTCCGGTGCGTACCACAGTCTCAATCTCATACCAGATACTGAGGCGCATTTCATCTCAGCGTACCTTCAAACGTCACCGACGACCTCCCATCAGCTCACACACGACATGCTACTTCACGCCCGCAACGAGGGCATTGTCAACTACGCCAGCACGTTCACGTTCCCGCTTCCCGACCTAGTTTCGTCTTCGCCATCGACGGCAAACTCAGCACAGTGGATGACGGATGTACCGCGGCCACAGGCAACCCAATTCCAATCCAAATTCTGCCCCGGCCCCTTCCGTTCGTTTTTTCTATGATTTTTTATCTCAGTATTCAACGGTGTTCACAGCTGCTGTGTTCCGTCGGTCCTTGTCACCCGAAGAGGAGCAGGAGCTCCTCGTCCTCGCGCGCGCGCTTGCCAAGTCGAAAGAGATGAGAGAAACGGAAGATGACGAAAATCCAATGTCGCTCGCCCGTCTATGATCATAGCATTGCGTAGAGCGAATGTGTCTGGTCTGCTCGTTTGCTTATCTTTCATCGAATTCTGGTTGTTCAACTTGAACCGTTGTTGTATTCGAGTACATAACTCTTGAACCGCTCTAGCTGGGGGACTTTGTGTCAGGCAATCTTAGCGTGATACATCCCAGGGCCAGTGTGCATGATTTTTGCCAAAAAAACGGGCGTCCCCAAAATTCACCCAGCAGAGATCAGCGAGATTAGATAAGTTGCTTTGATTTATCCATGGCGCCCAAACCAACCAGCGCTCCAACGACGCCCGCGAGGTCGTCGTTACGTCTTCGACTGCTTCGTAGCGATTGGTAGGGCCCGCCCGCACGATCCCCACCACCCGTCAATTCCAAGTCCGTCTCCGTCGACATCTGGCGAAGACTTCCCCTGGCATCACCGGAGGCCAATTCCGCCATCCATGCCGCACTCCCATGAGGCCGCAGCACGACTGACTTACGGCGGCTGTTTTATTTTCCAGTCCACCCCCCGCCTGTGGTCGTCGTCGTACTCTACCCTACGATAGACGGGCCATTAGCCGCTACAGCTGCCGCTGCCACCGCTGCAACAGCCGTGAGTGTTGACAGTGAAAAGTTGGTTTGACCATGCTCACCTCTGACCCGCGCGAAATCTTCTTCCGTGGCAGAGATTCTCAAAGTCACACCATTACCTGAGGAAGTGAAGTCCCCCTCAACATTGTCTATTATCAGCGCCTCCTCGATGTCCCGTCGGACGTTATGGGCGACTCGGTCACGCATGCCAGAGTCCGCCAGGGCTGGCGGTAGCCATCCCGACTTGACGCCGCCGTGACTACCGTCAAACGAGATGCGAGTGGTCGGTAGCTGCAGGTTGAAGGCTTTGATCCACGAATAACAGAAGTAGCAATGCAACTTGGAGCAGCAGATGTAGGGGATCAGCGTGGCACCATCAAGCAGGTCGTCGTTCTCGACGAGGCGCGCGACCAGCTCGCACTCGGGGTGGATTTTTGGAGTAATCTTGATCATCTCGTCCTCTACCGCTCGATCGATGTGCAAGCGTTGGCGGACCTCGGTGCGCTTGGGCGCTGACGCGGGATCCCAGTCCGCAAAGGCATCGATGTTAACCCGGAGGTCAGGAAGGGACTCGGGGAGCGGAATATGGGTAACTTTCAGCGCGAGGTTGGTTAGATGGCCACGTTTGGGGGACAGCGCAAATTGGGCTAGAGTCAAAGCAGCGTCCTCTAGCTTGAGGGCTTTAGCCAGACTCTGCGTGAAGTTGAACCCTGCATAACCACATGAGATAGCTCCAAAGATAATCCTTGTATTCCTTACCGAACTTTTCGGCCCGGGTTTGCAGAGTGGTTAAACTCTCGTTGTCTTTCTTGGCCGTTTCGTAATACAGGACTCGCATACAAGCCCGAAAGTCTTGCCAATCATCTCTCTCGTCCAGTGGCGATTTGAACCCTTGTTTCAAAACTGCAGCAGCAGTGAAAGCTACCAGGTATAGTGAATTAACCAGGGACTTTTGAGAGGGGGGGACGTCGGGATCTTTTTTCACGTCGACGTTGAATTCGACGAGGTAGGGAAGCCATTTTCTTGTTCGGTGAAGGACTTTTTCTGCTGCGAATACATGGCAGATATCGCTCAGTGTGTTTCTCAGAGCGCGGGGCGTGACGGGGTCCGTGATATCTGTGGGTTGTTCGCTCATCGAGGTCGTCTTCCTCAGGGCCTGCAAAATTGACCAAACTGCTCGCAGGTGCTGCCGGAGAGCCGGCCAAGGAGCATCGCTCCTTTGGCATAGAAACACGGTGAGATCGGTGGGTGAGAGACCTATCATGACCGCGACGACGTCGGGGCCGGAGTTGGCAGTACAGACAGTAACGAGGGCTTGGATAACGCCAACCATTTTTTGCTGATAATGAGTGGAGGGGCCAAAATGGGGGCTTAAGGAGAACTCGCGGTGGTGAGTTTTGGTGCGCTCTCCAGCGCCCAGGAGGTTCTTGCTCTCGAATCTGGTTGAGAGCGCGTGTCCAGCTAGGAGCAACCGCCGGTCGGAGTCACTCAACTAAAATGATGTCTGCAGTCAGGCGGAGGTATTTGATGAAACTCGAGGCTACTAACAGCAGCACCCTGTGCAGCCTGGTTGGAAGACAACGAATTCACCATGGGGCCGTGACTGACCGCCGTGGAAGCAACCGAATGGCCCGACGGAAGGATTGCGGTGCGGGTTTCCGACGAGGTAATCATGGAGCGGGTGGAAGAAATAAGCACGAGGGCTAGTATAATCGCAAGAGGAGGAGAGAGAGCAGTTTCAAACAAAATGATTAGATAACTCGTTGACCGATAATCTAATCTTATCAGCGCGCCTATGAATCTTGCCAACGTCATAAGTAACCGACATTTTGCTCTTTGAACGTTACTCCCATGCCACCGCCCAAAACACCCAGCGCCCCAGCCACCCCCGCCGCAGAGCCGACGACGACCACCTCGTCCATCCTCCGCATCCCGACAGAAAAGATATCCTCGCTGATCCGCCTTACCTCCCAACGCAGCAAACCTAAACCACCCCCGATCGTCTTCCCCCCACCCTCCTGGCAGCTCGACGAGTCCCAGAACAATGGCGCCGGCGCCTCTGACGTCCCCGACGAGCCCGGCATCCCAAAGAACATCGCAGAGGACGCCGTCCGCCCCGAGGACGCGCCCGAACCGGGACTGTTCGCGCAGCGCATCAGCACCCTCATCGACTCCCTCCCGCCGCCGCCTGAGGCCCCAAAGGATGGGCAAGTCGGGGAGAACGACCCGCGGGGGCCGCCGCTGCCGTTGAGCGTCACGTCCGACTCGAAGCTGATGAAGCTGCTCTCGTCTGAGAGCGTCATGAACGGCTCCATCGAGGCGGGGAGGCAGAGCGTGTGGTACATGCTCGACGGCCTCGAGCGCCTCAAGGGGCGCCTTGGGGGGGATAAGACACCCGACGCGGGTGGGGGCAAGGGTGCGCCGACTGGTGAGAATGGGAACGAGGATGCGCGCGAGGACGGCGGGATCATGATGTACACCCCGCTGCAGCCCACCGCCGATTCGCAGGTCGAGCTGGCAGACTCGGAGATGGTCCTCGAGTATCTGGACGAGCCGACCGAGGAGGAAAAGGCCGCCGCCGCTAGCAAGACGCCTGCCCAGGACGCTAACACCAACCCCAAACCACCTCTGAGCAGCAAGAACTCCTCCTCCTCAAAGACCGCCGCTGGACCCAAGAAACAGCAGCGAGTGAAAGAGCACGTCCGCTGGATGCCGTCCCCCACCCAGATCTCGCTCCAAGCAATGTGGTACGCACCCTCCCTCCTCCCTCCCACCCAACTGCTTTCCATATGTACTCAGAAACTAATCAACGTCCAGGTGGGGCTACCGCCTCTACCTCCCGCCTCCCGTCATGGCCCTCCTCGACGACACCCACCTCGCCGCCGCCCGCCGCGGCGCAATGATCACCGCCTCGCTCAAGTACATGCTCGATAAGATCCCGCTCATGTTGTTGCCGCCCCAGGCGAGGCCGGCGGTGATGGTGTTGAAGAGGTTGAGTCCGTATCTCGGGTACCTCTCAGTCTTCATCGCGTGGTCCTGGACGGCGATCAAGGCGCGGGATAAAGGCGACGGCGTAGTCCTAACCACGACCTGGCTGCTCCCCGTTGCGCTGGTGCCCGCCGCGCTGAAAGCGGAGGATTTTCAGCGTCGGGGCGTGGCGGGTGCGACTGGGACGCCGCCGACCACTACTACACAATCGGATCCCAAAAGCGTGACGGACACGGCTGGGAAGAAGGCGACTCCCGCTCCCGCCCCCGACGCGAAGTCCAAAGCTCCGGCTCCGACTGCCTCGAAGAAGGACGGGAAGGCTGGCGGCGCGAAGAAACCTGGAGACCCAGAGGAGACCGAGTCCCTCGCGCGCCGGTGGACGACTGCGCTTGGGAAGAAGCCCACGCCCGCTAAGGGGGCGGCGTCGGCGAAGCCGGCCGCTGAGGGCGTGGGGGCGGGGAAGTAAATGGGGGATGAACGATATAATGGACGATATAGAGATATAATGAACAGTAATGTATGTAGTAAAGTATGTAGTGTATGAATATGAATGTATCCTATACGATGCTTTTTCCGTCTTCCTTATCTTCCATCTCCCTCGACTTGCCGAACCCGTGCGCGCGCGCGAGCGCCAGGAGCTCCTGCTCCTTTTCTGGTGATAACCCGCACCTGAACTCTCTAGCTGTGAACCGCATTGGTGTGAGATACAAAGATAGAAGAAAGGAAGAAAAGAAGGACGAACGGAAGGGGCCGGGGCAGAATTGGCTTGCCTGGGGGTACGTGTACATCGTCCGCCGTACTAAATTTGAGGCCGATGGCGAGGGGGAAGGCGAAAGTGGAAAGGAAGAGAGCGGGAACGTGCTGGCGTAGTTAACGACGCCCTCCTTACGGGCGTGGAGCAACATCTCGTGTGTGAGCGGGTGGCAAGTGGTCGCCGAGGTTTGGAGATGGGCTACATAAGATTGAATGCGCCTCAGCACCTGGTATGAAATGTTATAGTAGGTACGCACCAGAGTCGTTTCGGCGGAGGTGGATGAGGCCGCCGAAGAGGTTTAGTTCGACCCAGTACCCCGCTTCAGTTGCGTCGTCCCAGTCTTCGTCGTCTTCAAGGCCCATCCATGCTTTCACCAGGGGACACGAATTTTCTCGGGCGTTAAGAGATTGGACTGGCTAGGGGATTCGGAGGCGGAACGAGGAGTTGAGGCTTCAATAACCTATTGCACATATGAGTATCATCACCTTGATTCCCAAGATCCCAAGCGACTGACTGAGGCGACGAGACACCTCCCCAATTCATGCACAATAGCCGCCTTTACCAGCTCGTGCGCGATCAGCGCCGGGCGCGAGAACGGGTCGTAGCTTATTGTCGGGGACCACGTATCCATACAAGCAAAAATGTATTTGTCGTCGTCCACCGCCAAGTGTTCCGATCCGGGTGAGTTATGTAGATGTAGAGCAGCAGTGGGCCCGAGCACTCCGGGTGCGAGGATGAGCGTGGGCGGGGTAGAGAACAGCTTTTTCACAAATGCGTCGGGGTCTGCAACGCCGAGGTGCGTTAAGAGTGAGTGGGAGACGGTCATCTTGGGACTGTCTGCGAACTCGTCCAAAACCGATTTGTACAGGGACGTGATGCCGGTCCATAGCGAATGGGATGACTCGGAGGAGGAGGAGGAGGCGGGGGTGAGGAACTTTGAACGCTCGTCCCATCGGTCGAGCAGGACTGGCGCGGAGATGGGGGAGATGAGTGTGGATATGGATATGGACATGGTGGTATGAGTCCAAGTGAGTCCTATAGGAGGTGGAGGCGGATCGTCCTGATCGGGCTAGTCAATTGCCATATTTGTCCATGGAAGAGAAGAGACTGAGTGGCGGGTGGATGGGCGTAGAATCTTAGCGAGAGTATCATAGATGCGCGGTGAATTGTAGTCAAGTATGGAGAGAATCCTTCAGACGTCGGAGCTTCAAGCTTCAAGCGCCACGCCTTTTCGTTTGAGTCGTTTTCCCACCAACGCCCGAAACACGAGAGAGCTGAGTTGACCAGTGTAGAATCCACGCGAAGTCTTGCGGCGCAAGAAGAAATGAGCTTTTCAAAAAGCGTTTTGCTCGTGGTGGTTGAGGTTGAGTCTGTGATCGGCGTTAGTCGGCAAATTCCCGCTTTGCACCGAACCATCACGGCGAAAACTCGTTCCAGTCTGTATGCCTTCGCTACCCATCGAACTGCAACGCGAAATCGTCGAAATCGCTATTCGAACCAACCGCAAAGATCGCGCGTTGAAGCTGAATCTGAGCTTAGTCGCACTCCACTTCCATTTATGGTATGCACATTTTCTGCCAGAGTCGTCCCCTACTCACAGTGACCCAGAGTCGACCGAGTTTTCTACGAGTCGGTGACCATATTCAACTCCATGCAGGTGGACCAATTTATCAACTTGGTGCATGTGAAGCCTGCCGGCTTTTTTGCGACGACCGTAAAAATGTTGAGGCTGCACCATCGATTAACAGACATCCAAACGGACAGAGTCCTGGGCGTCTGCTCAGGGGTACAGGCCCTTCATTGTATAACGCTCAAGCCATCCCAGTCGTTACTCCCTCCCCGCCACCTCAGCAGCCTTCCGTTGCGCCGACTTTCCACTGATGTCAATTTGGCCGAGATCCTAAACAGCGCTGTTGAACCCGCTTGGTGCTCGACTCTTACCCACCTTGACCTCAGTTTCCCGTGGTTGTGGTCAATTGATCGACTCTATCCTCTGCTGAGACGACTTCCTTGTTTGACGAATATGTTGCGCTCCATTTTTGGTCGACAGACCTACCCCTCGCAGACGCCATCCGCAAAGACTGCCCAAATCTCCGCGTCTTGGTGATTGCCACACCGGAGGAAGAACTGGACACTGTGGAATTCCGTGATGCTTCTCACGTCGTACTGGTTGACGACACCCTCGAAGAGGAGTGGGATGCTGGACTCTTCTCCAGCGTGCCCGATTTTTGGATTCGCGCTGAAAATGTTGTCGCTGAGCGTAGAAGTCAACTTGAGGCCCAGTCCAGTTAACGAGGAACGTTGGAGACGATTTTGAAAGGATTGTTGCACGTAAGTTTATCGTTTGAATGCCCTGCGTCCCTGACTTCTGTCCCAGTATCGACAGAGTGATGTTGCAGGATAATATGATGCATTCTTCAAACACAGGCAGCAATTTCCAACTTTCAACTTCATTCAGCCCACTAACCCTGCACCTTGGAAGAAGAGAACGTCAGTGAGCAGCTAAAAATCGAATGAATGTATAAGAGGTATGCAGAGAAGAAGAAAAAAAAACATCAGAGATCTTGGTGGAAAATGTAGTCTCATCGAGCCGGAGCTCTCTGAAGTAGCAAATATATTTTCGTGTAACATCATATTGGGAGGGGGACAAGAAAAAAGGGAATTGCTAGGGACTGAAGGTGGTGCTCACCGACTCGGTCACTTGGTGAACGACTTGAACTTGTAGACTTGAGGAGCACGATGTGGTTGAGAGAAGAAAAATCGGCCCAAACACGGCAGAGGACCGCTTGCTTTTGTGCCATCACGTCGTCTCGGCCAGCTATGCTGCTATGCACTCTCGTCGCGCCAGCTTCTCCTCGACGTTATCATCGACGTCGCGAACCATGCCGTCCAAGACCACGTCAACGGCGGAAGACTTTCTCCAGCAACGCGCCGCGCACCGAACTCGGTGGCCGCCGACACGACAGTAGAGCCACTATTAGAGGCCCCCCCCTCGTCCACGAGTTATAGATAGGACACGGACACCAATTAAGCCAGATGAAAGTCAAGTTCCCACTGGAAGAAGCGCTGGGCATGATCATGTCTTCTCCAGCCAACACCAACACTAACAGCTACACGGCCCGCTCCGTCGGCGCGCCCAACACCCCAGAGCACCGCGTCTTCGTCTTTTACAACGGGCACACCGTTTCCGCGCTGCATGACATTCCCCTGCTCGCGAATCCCAATTCGGATGACCTCGTCAGCGGCGGCGAGAATACTACTAGTAAGGATTCAGAGCTGACGCTGAACATGGTGGTCGAGGCGCCGCGGTGGAGCAACGCGCAGATGGCGCTCGCGCCGAGGGAGGCGTTCGCGCCCATCCGGCAGGCACAGGCGGCGCGCAAGCCGCGGCGCCGGGTCGCCTACGTGCGCAACTGCTTCCCGCATCAAGGGTACATCTGGAACTACGGCGCGCTCCCGCAGGTGCGTTCCTCTCGAGGATAATGAGATTTTTATTCACGAGAATCGCACTTTAGACGTGGGCCGAAGGCGGGCCGCTACACGCATGCGAAGTCGGGGAACGCGTCGCGCAGGTCGGGGAGGTGCGCGCGGTGCGCGTGCTGGGCCTGCTCGCCCCGCGCGACGAGGGTATCCTGCGTCTCACGCTCCTGGTCGTCGACACCGCGGACCCGCTCGCCGCGCGCGTGCACAGCATCGACGACCTGGAGCGCGAGTGCCCCGGCATGATTACTGCTACGAAGGAGTGGTTCCGGTATGTATTATTACGGTTTGAATTCGTGGATTATTCCCTTCGATGTCGCCTCGGCTGACGACCCTGGTCAGGTTGTACAAGCTCCCCGATGGCAAGGACGAGAACACAATCGAACTAGGGGGGGAGGTCAAAGGGCGGGAGTTTTCGCGCGACATAGTCCGCACAGCACACGCGGCGTGGCGGGACGTCGTCACCGCAACGACCTCGAGCGCTGTGGTAGATCTGTATGTCCCCTACTTTCTCATCTGCGTCCGATACTTGACCTGCCTGGTTCATAGCTCGAACGTCACGATAAGCAACTCACCGGGACTGGTCCGGGGCGGAAATGAGGATGAGGATCTGTATAACAGCTTGCGGCAGGGGTCGACCCAGTCGGTGGCCGCACCGTCGTCTGGTGAGTTTTTTCTCAAGCCAGACTAGGCCGATTGAATAATGCTCTTGTTCGATCCAGCGTCAAAGTGGTGGTATATCGGGGCGCGGTTGGTCGGGTGATCATCGATTCGAATTGACCACGGTTTGGACACAGTCAGCATATGATGTTACATTCAAACAACAGCGACACAGGGTATGGGCGCCGTGACCTCCTTCCTCAGTGCAACCGGATAGAGTCGAACACGAAGTTGGGAGACCTGGACCAACAATTGAGACTGTGAAGGCGGAGGAAGAAACGAAACGCACAAGAACGTAGCCCCAGAAGAGCCAGACGCGACCGAGATGACGATCTTGTTCGAGCCAGCGACCAACACGCCCGAGGGGATCGCGACCGAGTATAGAGCGTTCTTGCATTGCAAAGCATTTAAGTCTCGGACATCGGTTGTCAGCAGAGGAAGGAAAAAAAACTCACGTTTCCGCGCCATGTTCCTCGCGTGACGCCTATGTAGGACAAGTCGTGAGTAAGGGAAGGGAAGGGAAGGGAAGAGAGAGAGAGCGTGATGTGCAGCCACTGGCAAACGCACCACGCGAATTTAAATCGGTCGGGGCGGGCGGGATGGGCCCGGTGAATGAGTTGACGGAGACGACGGGGCGGCCACCTAGGGACCCGGGAATCAGGTACTTGGCCATGAATGCGGGAGAGAGGATGCTTGGAAATACCAGCAAAGGCCAGCGTCGTGAACATATCCAGAGTCCGAGCGCCAACTGCGAGGATTGTAAGCAAAGGGCATCATGGGAACGAGGTTGCGAGTACTCACTTTGAGCCGAAGTCAGGGTGAAGGTGATCATAACTGGTCCGATCGCCTGTGAAGTGAAAAATGGTGAGCAACGAGGTGCTTGTGAGGATAGAGACGAATATTTGGTACCTGGAAAATGGCCATCGGGAACTGATTCACTGCGCTGCCTACAGCGAACGTGATCGGACCTACACACGCACGGATGCTTCAGATTGTGATGTAGTGAGATAGAAAGACCGTCCTACCCCAGCTACTCATCCGCGAGTCACTTGGGCTATGAAGCTATTTGTTGAGTTGGGTCGCAATAAAATGACTGAGACACGTACTGCATCGTTTCTATTTTGCTGAATTCCCAATTAATTAAGACGGCCGGATAAGATAGTAAACAGACGTACTCGGCATTCAAAAAGCCTCTAGGGGTGCCATCCAAGTCGCCAATCTGCCATATGACGGCGGGGAGCTGCGACGTTCGATCGTGTTAAAACTGGGAAGGCTGATCGTTCACTAGTAGAGCGTCTAACCGATTGAGTTGAGGCGATGTTGGAGGTACCGGTCCCTCCCGCCGACACGGTCACCGTCTGGCTCGCGATAGCGAGTTCGACGCTGTACACTACGGCGCTGCCAGGTCAGCCTCGAGCGCTCAACGAGAGGAAACAACAACATACGAGTCATGGTGTACGTCCCGGGCTTCATGAACGGACTGACGTAGTTGCCGCTCGAATCCGTGCGGACCCAGTATTGCGCAGCAGAGTTGCTCCAGCCGATGGAGATGAGGGTGGAGAAGGCGGATTGGAAGCCGCTGGCTTTGCCTGTGAGGCGGCCTCTGCTTGCGACAGGGACGAGGCCTTGGATGCCGAGACCCTCCCAGAAGGCGGTGTCTAATTAGGGTGTCAATTGGTGTTGCAATGGACAGATAGTAGGATACGTACCAAATGTGACCGGGGTGGCACCGGTGGTGAACCAGAGCGCGCTTCGCATACGAGGTCAGCTTTGGGGGCCGTCGAGGGAAGAAGTACATACTAGGGACCGTGCAGACCCTGACGGAAGGCTGGAGATACGGTCAGCAACTAGGCGATCGGTTTTGTCAACTTCGCCTACGTTCGGTTTGGACATGACCAGAGTTCTGGATAGGACATCAGTTTTGTGAACCGAGATCGACATTTCGCCTACCATATCTATGAAAAAGGTTTAGAAATCGAAGGGACGACAGCTGCGGAATATCTCACAAAAGTAAAGCTCGTTCTGTGCACCTGAAGACAAGTCAAACGCAAGTAAATCATTTGAAGACTCAACACCTACCGTGCTGGTTGTCAATATCACGGAAAAATGGTCCCCCAGATGACGATTCAAAGCCGACACCCGGTACGATCATCCATGCCGCCACACCGGACCCAGTAACGCCGTGAACCGAATCGTCGATGAATTGACGGGATGAGTAGAATTTGGAGCGCGTCTGCCCGTTGACCGAGAACACGTCGCTCCCCTCGATGGCCGTGCCACCGACTATGTTGGACGCGGTGGGGCCGCCTGTCAGGGCGGCGCTGCTGAGACGAGAGATGAAGCGGAGCTCTCCGACCGTGGGCTCGGCGGAGGTGAATGTGGCCATATGGATCGCGGGATCCTTGCGACGCGCAACGTAGTACCTGAGGCGCGGTTCAACGTTAACGCGCGGACGATCCAAGGACGAGTTTGCTCACTGAGTGAGGGTGGAGGTGGTGCAGGTTATTACGATGTAATTGTTCTCGTTGCCGCCCGTAAATTGAGTGCAAGACGCGCCGATGCCGGAGGAGATTTGAGTACGGTCGGAAGGGTCTTGCGTCTGAGGTATGCTGAATGACCAGCGAACCAAGCTGGAAAGACCATACCTCTATACCATTGAATTTCATCGAAGGGATATCACCAGAGTTTGACGTGACTAGAAGTACAGATGAGGATTGGGAATGAGGGGTGAGGAGTCGAAATTTACCAGTGAACACAAGCCCTCCATCGGTATCCACAATGAAGCTTGAACCGCTAACAGTAATCGAAAAAGCCGCATTTGCGGTTGCGACCCAGAGGAAAAGGGACGCAACACCGGTTAAAAACGAGGACAACATCGGGCGTTCTTGTCTGTGTCAACATCTCCGAGTCCCCAGAGTCTTATATGAATGCAGCAGAAACGCCAAGCAAGGCCGATTTCTTCTCCAGACCACGAACGAAAGGCCAACGACCGAATAAATGCCTATAAATGCCGGTGGCTGAGAAAAAGAGCGTATACCCGAGGACGCATGATGCAGGCTCATGAGACGGTCCGTTCGCCAGTCAACTCGTGATCAGGCGAAGAGGTGAATCCATCTTGTGTCGTCTAGCAGCAGTGCACCAGTGTTGAATTGGATGCCGAGAGGTTGGAAAGACAACCCTCGGGATTGGAAACGAACTGAAAGGCGGGAGAACGCCGGATAAAATGGTGCGCAGACCATCCAGAGACATCCAGGCGCAGATCTAAGACTCAAACATGAAGGAGACTAGGAGGATTTCGAGGCGGGACATGAGCGGGGAAATCAAACCCGAAAATGATGCCATTATTTTGCGGTTTTTTTTTTACATTATGTACTTGCTCTACGAGAACGAGAAATAAAGCCCCTTCATCTGGAGACCTTCGGCACAGTAACTTTTCATCGTCTGTCCAAATTCGGAAGTGAAAGTCTTGGGCGCAATAAACTCATTCCAAAGCTTCACCCGCTTCAATCGTGCAACGTTCGGCGGCGCGGGGATGGCGTCCGCCCACCAGCGCGACCTGATCATCTCGGCGAGAGTGGTCTCGTGGTACGAGTCACCGACATTGAGGAGTTCCAGGATTTCGAGTTTGGGCACGAGCGACGGTGTGGTTCCCGCATCTGTGTGCTGCAACGCGGTGAACAGTGCGTCGTCTATAGGAAGATCCTCGAGCACCAGTTGGGTGAGAGCTGGTGTGAATGACAGCACGATCTGTAACTCTTCAGAAAAGAGACAGTTCGACGCTCGCAGGCGTTCTACGCGCAAAGCCTGGGTGAGGAAGCGCGTCAACGCGGTCGTGAAATAAGAGACACTGATCATCTCATCGGTGTCGAAATCGAAGAGGAGTTCGAGCGTTTTGAGTGCGGGGGCGTCAATGCGGTGCAGAAACGGTTCGAAGTTCTCGCCTGGAGGAGATGCTCTGATGTTTATGAGGATGTCGAGAACCTCGAGGTGGGGCATGAGCACCGCGGGTTGAAAGCCCAATCCCCATGAGTGGAATAGTGTCCACTGCTCTGTTGTGATAGTAGCGGAAATGAGGTTTGGGCAGCACAAGACGCTATCAAGACACAACCTGGGATTGTCGTATGCCAATGAAAGACGTGTGAGGTGAGACCACGGCATTTCCAGCAGATAAAAGCGGACTGCATGCTCTGCGTCCATCCCTACAGTCGTTCCCTGGACGTTGAGCGTGACGTCGCGAAGTAATGGAGCAGAGTCGAAAACATAGAGGTGTGGTCCCGTCCAGGGTAATTCTCTGTTACTCATCGTCAAGTCGAGCCTTTCGAGCCTCTCCAGGCTGACCGCCGGTATGCGTTTTAGCGCAGGGTAATCGTGCGCCGCCTCCTCGAGCACGATTTTCGCGCTCACCCACCTCTGCGCCGCTCGGCCAAGCGCATCTATTATCTGCGGTAATTCGGTGATCTTGTGGCTGCGGTTCTGCCTTGTGGGACGAGGTGACAGAACAAACGAGAATGGCAGCCGCTTGGAGCGTTCGAGGAACAACTCGGTCGCGAAAGATGATGGTGGGATCTGAAGTGGATGGCCGTCGAGGGTCCAGAGTTGGGGGGTGCTGAGGGTTACATGTCGCCAATGAGCACAGACTCGAGCGAGTCCAAACACATAGTCGAGAGATTCGAACGGTGGGTCCTGCCCATTTTTGTCGGGGATAGGAGCCACCGAGAAGAGCAGGATTTTCTCCAGGAGCTCGTAGGGGAGCTTGTGAACGGGGGATAGAGGTTGCGGGATCCTGATTGTATGCTCTGAGAGCCTAATGCGACCAAAGGAAGCTTCAAGTTGGGCGTCGGGAGGTAAGGACATCGTCGGGACTCGGGAAGGAACAAATTGGGCGGCGCCTAATTGCATCAAGCGCGTCGCGGCATCTCGGCAAGACTTGCCTCTTGCGCCCAGCCTTGAAGCTCTCCAGAATGGATTTACTCCCAGAATGCACATTCGTCGACGTTCGAATGATCATAGAAATTCGAGAGACGGCCCAGGAAGCCCACGAACGCGGTCTACTAGTTGCTACGAAATGGTACGCCAAACGCGTCGAATTTCGTGCGGCAGAATGGAGAATTGTGAACTAGGGCACTTGACCTCCTGCGAGGCGTCAGCGACGAACGGCGCGCAGCATCACGGCCCAAGCCTCCACCCGACACAGTACCGCCGACGGAGGAGCAATTGCGCGAGGAAGAGGTGTTTGAACTCGCGCGCAAGGCTGTCGATGAGAAGCAGCACGCCCGTGCGGAACACCTCCTGCGCGACGCCTGCACCGACAAAGCCGTCTTCCTTCGTACCTACTGCCGTTATATTGTGCGTTCTTCGCGTTCGATTTCAGCTCAAATTCAAACCGGACTAGATCAGCGAGAAGAAGGCGCTCCGCGACTGGCATGCTCTTGACGGTGCGACATTCGCGCGTGGTCTTAGGTTTAACTGACCCCAGTTAGGTAGCCGCCACCAGCCGCCGACGCCGGTCAACTCGCTACTGACAGAGCTGTACCAGTCTGTGGAATTCGTGGTAGAGCCGTGGTTGGTGTTCCTGTAAGACCTCTTTCTTGCAGGCGAACCGCTCTCAAGCTGATGTGCGAAGAAAGGCGCTGTTTCTGTTCCGCCTTGCGCGCTACAAGGAAGCCATCGACTGCGTGCTTTTATCCATCATCGCATTGCCGTGGAATTGGTCTGCCTGGACGCTCCTGGGCGAGTGTATACACGAGCCCGAATCTGTATGTGTATTTTCGTATCCTTTGCGTTGCGCGCTGATGCGGCTACCTAGCTTTCTACATGCGTTGAGCAAATCATGCTCGCCGCGTCGCATCCCCTCCAACATATGTTCATGGTGTATATGATGAACAACCTCTACACCACGACCGCCGCCGAGCTCGAGATGGTCGACCGCCTTCTGAGCCCCTCATTCTTCCCGCGCAGTCTCTGGCTAATGGGCATGCGTGCAAAAGTGTTGTTCAATCTGCACGCGTACCCACAGGCCGAGGACCAGTTCGACACCCTCTTGGCGATCGATCCGTACCGCATCGACGATCTCGATGTCCTCGCCAACATCCTGTATGCTGTCGAGAACAAGGAGAAGCTGAGCGCGCTGGCACAATTTTTCCTTGTTTTGAACAAAGATCGGCCGGAGGTGTGCTATTTGCTCGGTGAGTACATTCTTGCGGCATCATCATACAACCCTCAGATTGGCCATAGGGTGCCATTACTCACTGCGGGTGGAGCATGAAAAATCCGTCAAATTCTTCCGGCGCGCGACGGAGCTGGATCGGACGTGTTTTGGCGCGTGGACCTTGATGGGCATCGAGTACCTTGAGATGGCGAACGCCCAGGCGGCGGTCGAGTCGTTTCGCAGGGCTGTAGGTGCGTTTCTTACATTGCACTGCGACGCAGGTCGTATTCAAACACAAACCGCAGACATTAATCCCAAGGATTACCGCGCATGGTCCGGGTTAGGCAAAGCGTACGGAATCATGGGCATGCATTCCTACGCGCTACATTACCACTCCCGCGCATTGAAACTACGGTAATATTCTTATCTAATGCTCGACTCAGTTCCTCTCTTTACCATGTCCGTCCAGGCCCGAAGAAGCGGAATGTTGGGAGGACCAGGGGCACGCGTACGAGGTCGCCGGAAAGTACGTTGTAGGCGGCCGCTCGCTCCCCATCGATGCTCACCAATCCCACAGCTTCCCGGACGCGATCGCCTGCTTCAAGCACTCGCTCGGGGCCAACGCACCGCATCCAATGACCGTATACATGCGCCTCGCGCAGCTGCTCGTGTCTGTCGGCGACACCGCTGCCGCGGCGGACTACGCACAGGCGGCCGTTGCGCAGGGTGAAGGGCATTCGCACCCGGTGGAGTACTACGCCAAGGCGCTGGTCGCGGTCGCGGAGTACCAGCTGCGGCTGCCCGGCGGGGAGTGGAACCGTGCGCGCGATTACCTGGAGCGCGTGGTTGCGAGTCCTGCGTCGATACCGGAGGACCTGACACATGCGAAGGCGGTGGAGCTGTTGAAGCTGGCGAAGACGAAGCTGCAAATGAGGGCGGCGTCGGAGGCGGCGAGGTTAGATTGATTGTGAGGCGTAAAATAAAAGTACAAACATGTAATATAGGCGAAGAAGCGGCTCCATGTCCTTGTTTGAGCTGCGTTTTTCTTCTCTGCAGACAGGCGTAAAATGCGAAGGCTCAGAACATCACACAAATATTGCCTAACGCAAAGCCCCCCAACTGACCTGGTAGGACGACTTATATATTATTTACTTGAATTACAAAAGCTCGAACAACCCGTGTCCGACGAAGACCACACAAGCCAAACACACGAAACGAGGACAAATCACAGAGCAAAGATCAAAGGGGTCCGAGAAAGAGCTGAGACGGTGTCCGGACGGGAGATCACAGAGCTTGACCAGGCGCGGAGGAAATATGAACTGGGTGTGTGGATGGCAGGGGATTCGAGCGAAGCGAAAAATAAAACAGAACGGTCGCGAGCACCTCTATGGGCTCGGCTGGGTCGCCGTGCGGGCGTCGGGGGCCTGGGCGGCGCGGTGCTTGCGAACTTGGATGCCTCGGTTGAGACGGGGGGTATCGGGTGCCTTGGTGTTTGTTCGGCGGGTATCAATGATTGGAAAACTTGAACGATGCTCGCGAGCGCCTCTATGGGCTCGGGTGGGTTGCCGTGCGGGCGTCGGGTGCCTTGGCGGCGCGGTGCTTGCGAGCTTGGATGCCTCGGGTGAGACGAGGGGCATCGAGTGCCAGCGGGCGTGGGTGCCTTGTCGCTTGTCCGGCGGGTATCATATCATACGAATTTGCGAGATGGAGTGGGTTTCGCGGCGGAATACAGGACTTGGACGACGTTCGCGAGCATCTCTGTGAGCTCGGGTGGGTTGCCGTGCGGGCGTCTGGTGCCTTGGCGGCGATGTGGCAGAAACAAAGCGGGGGTATCGCATGCCTGCGGGCGTCGAGTGCCTTGTCGGCGTGGTGGTGCTTGCGAGCGTGAAAAACAAAGCGGGGGTATCGGTTGCCTGCGGGCGTGGGATGCGAACATTGAACGCTAAGAAGCGGACGAACGCGACGGGCGAGTGGGGACCGAGCACGAAGTACTACCTGAGGCATGTTCAGCATCGGAGAAATTAGACAGGAAGGAAAAGACTAACCAAACACACAAAGCACCGAATCCAGAACCCAAAGTGCCCATATGCCGCGGCGCACGAGATGGGCGTCCCCAGATCTAGAGCTCGCACCTCTTCGTCTTCGCGCTGTGGAACTTCGGATGAGGACGTCGGTGGTGGTGTGGACGGTGGCGGAGGTGTCGGCTTCCCACAAACAGGGCAAGCATCGCTGGTCGGGACAGCGGGGCGATGGGATACTCGGGGAGGGAGACTTAAGCGCCCTAGCTCGCCGCAGAGATCCACATCTATCCGTCCAAAGCCAACAACGCATCCATCCTGTACGCCATGCCCGCCTTGTCCATCCGTCTTTGCTTTCTCGGTGCTGAGGTATCGCTTGGGTATCGCTTGGGTATCGTGCTCGACGGGGGACGGCGCCGAGAGGACGTGGGAGGGTGACGAGGGAGAGCAGAGGCGTCCGGGCAACGGCGACACGACGATAGCGGGGCGATGGGGTTGTCGGACGAGGACCGGCTCGCCGAGTCCTGTCTATCCATCGTCGGCCGGCGATCCATCCGGCGAGTACCTAAGCTCGTTGTACATCGACCAGCGACCTCGTTGTTGTCGGCGAGGGAGGGGGCATTGTCTGAGAATGACGGTGAGGAAGAGCGTCAGGAGGATGAGAAGATACTCACAATGACTATGCAAGAGCCGGCTTGCAAGAAAGAAACAGAGCCCGGGAAGGAGGAGGAGGAGGGGATGGTGGTGGTAGCGGGAAGAGAAGGGGAGGAGAGGCTGACATTTGGTTCGCCCCAGGTAACCTCTGCAAACGCGCGCAAAGGTCAGCCACTTTCCTTAGATGGCTCGCGACCCCTAAGAGCAAGAAAAGCATAGAGTTGGTCGGTGGATGAGCGCAGAGCATCGAGCGAGAGTATAACAGGATTATGTTTGAATTTGTAGAAGCGGTCCTGCAGAATCCTTCACAGTACTGGGCCTTGACCGTTCTCCAACGTGACATGTAGACGCGCCCTTGTTGTCCGAGTCATTTGTCCAGCCCAGTGCCCAACCCCAGAGAGCCTGCGGTCCAGCCAGTATGATGAACCAGTATTGCGTCCTTGTCGTGCGTTTTGCTGGTTGGGGTGGATGGGTGGATGAGGTCAAGCTCTGAGGCTGTGATCGGCGTTCTTCGGCTATCCCCGTCTTTCTTGAACCAACACCGCGAAAACCTGCTCCAGTCTGTATGCCATCCCTACCCATCGAACTGCAACGAGAAATAGTCGAAATTGCCATTAGAACCAACCCCAAAGATTGCGCAGTAAAATTGAACCTGAGTTTGGTCGCTCACCACTTTCAGTTCTGGTGAGATTTTCTGCCATTTTCTGACTGAGCCCCGAGCGTGTCTAACTCATAGTGACTCTCAGGGTTGACCGAGTCTTCTACGAATCGGTGTCCCTTGTCAACTCCACGCAGGTGGACCAATTTCTCAACTTGGTCCATTCGAAACCTACCGGCTTTTTCGCGACGATCGTCAAAGTGTTGAGCCTGTGCTTCCGTTTCCGTGACATATCAGCAGACGCCAGAATGCCTAGAGTCTTGGACGTCTGCCCTGGGGTGCAGGCCCTTCGGTGTTTCTCGGTCGGGTCTCCCTGTATCAGCGGCCTGCCGTTGCGTCGACTCTACACGGATATGAGTGTGGTAGAGCTCCTAAACAGCACTGTTGAACCCACTTGGTGCTTGACTCTCACCCACCTTGACCTCGGCTCCCCGAACGTACTCTTCGATCTCCAACTGGCACAGATGCTTGGACGCCTTCCTTGCTTGACGCATATTGCCCTGCATGCATCGTCTACAAACCGGTCCCTCATAGACGTCGTCTGCACCAGCTGTTCAAATCTCCGGGTCTTGGTGATTTTCGCACCAGAGGAAGAACTGGATACTATGGAATATCGTGATGCTTCTCACGTCGTACTGGTTGACGACACCCTCGGAGAGGAGTGGGACGCTGGACTCTTCTCCAGTCTGCCCGACTTTTGGATTCGCGCTGAAAATGTCGTGGCTGCACGTAAACTCGCGTCGACGCCCAGTTCAGTTAACAAGCAAAGTTGAAGGCCACTCGCTCATTCTGAAAACACGTAGGTTCATCGTTTGAATGCCTTGCGTCCCTGACTTCGCTCCCAGTATCGACAGAGTGATGTTGCAGGATAATACATTTCAGGAACCGTGACACACCGTGTACCTGTAGTATGGCGAATCGGTGTGGCCGTCAACACTCTGGGCTCAGGAACATGAAACCGAATTCCCCCCTGCGAATAAGCTTCGGACGAGTCTGGCTACTTCCTTGCTCAGCGCTCAGCTCTCGGCCACGTTCCAGTGGAGCAAGATGACTTCCTGGATCCGGACGTTGTCCGTGTCTGTCGCCACTTTAGCGTTTTACTGTGCTCAGGAAGGTTCAAAGCAAATAGCTGTCGTCCCTTTCGCCGGCCATTCCATCGGTCATCTTCAATTACCAGAGGTTCCTCCAACTTCCCCGTTCCTATTCAATTTTTACCGCCGCTGGAGATCGCCCGCCAACCGAGTTATGCAATGCGGATCACCTTGGCCTGGGATTCAGACGGACCCGGTTGCTTCAAAGTTCAATGTGTTTCAAAACAGCAAACCCCTCCTTCGTTGAGATAGTCTTCGAATGTACACCTGGATGGTCCCACTCGAAATATCGAAACAACCTGCACCCAAGCGCGTTGTTTTCACGACCCCCGTACCACCTTCGCAGCGCTCCTTCCGCGGATTCATAATACCCGACATACTCGGCTGTCGGGCCCTGACAACCCGAGGTACGCCTGGGACTGATGCGTGCCATGCGCTGGCCAGTGTCGCGTCCCCGACGCGTTTTTCGACGAGCACGACGCGTCAGTTGGTGGAGCAAGTGCGGTGGATGCAGAGCGGGGACACGAAACGCGATCGAATGAGGCCTGAGGGGTATGCAGAGCAGGTGATTTGGGAAATATGATATTGTGGTGTTCAGGCACTGGGGTAGCTCTCGGGGTAGATGAAAGAAAGAAAGAAAGAAAGTTGAACTGGCTGAGCCAACTGCCGCTGGGCACGGCTGGCCAACGCTAAACGTACGAGACCGCGAATCATGCATCGGGATTGGCGAGTGCCATCAGTGATGCTCAAGCCACTGCTTCGCCGCTACCCTGAAGCACTCTGGTGTCTCAGCTTGCGCCAGGCAGCCCCTTCTCCCTTCTGGTCATCGCTGACGCTGCCTTCTACGATACCCCTTCTACGACACCACGACGATCTCACTAATTTTAATAGCAAGTATAGGGGTGAACATCCATTCATCCTATCCGCCAACCAGCCCCCTCGGCTGCTCGCCTGCTGTCTTGTCTCCCTGCTCCTCGATACGACTCGCCACGACCTACCTAATACTCTCCGTTTCACCCCCGACGTCTTTGTCTTGTCTCGGGTCTCGTCTTGCTCCTGAGTCCACTAGACCACTGCGAGAACGGAATTCAAACAAAAATGCTCATAAAACTGACCCCGGCGCCATCGTCGACACCCACACCCACCATCCTCTTCGCCATCTCTTTCCCCGACCTCCCCGGGAACCTTCCCGTACCCGCTGCCTGGGCCGCCCAGCTTGCGCGCCTTGTCGCCGACGACCTCGAGGCACCGCCCGCGTTACATGCCCTCGACCGTGCCGCTGCTCTTCCCGCTCTTCTTGCAGAGGTGCAATTCGACCTTCCCCAAGGGCGCATCGCGTGTTCCTTTCTCGATGGAGCGACGGAGGAGTGGTCTCTCGAGGACGGGTGCAGGGAGATGCTGGCAAGGGTCATCTGCGACGTGGAGGAGAGCGGACGGGCGGAGGAGCGTGCTCGGGAATGGACAAGGAAGATCGAGGCGGAGAGGGAGCGACTCGCGAGGGAAGAAAGGGAGAAGGAGGAGGAGAGGGAGGCCGAATTGGAGAGGGCGTATGAAGAGAAGAACCAGTCACTGCGCTCGAAGGGCAAGGCCAAAGAGCAGAGCCTCAACTCGCCGCCGACCTCGCTCAAGGGCACAACTAGGCCCAAGAATCGTTTGCACAAGTCTCGGTCCCTGTTAATGGCCTTGGTCGCGTGCGTATATCTTCCGTTGCATTCCCTACTTTCTTTCTCGCATCTACCGGCCTCGTCGTCGAGCTATATTTCCTCTATCCTTTATCTTCGAGCTCCTTGATTTCTTGGCACGATAAGCTAACCCTTAATTTCTTCAGTACATTTTCTTCCCCTAGCCCCCCACCAGCACCGGCATCTGCTCCACCCACGCGCACCTCCTACTCGTCTCCACCGCGTTCCCCATCACCCCTCCGCGCGTTCCGCCGGGCATCGTTCACTTCGCTTCGCGCCGAATCTAATTCAAGCTCCAAGACCCCTTCCTCCTCCTCCTCTGCGACTTCTGCACCACACAACCCGGCACCAACGCGCCCGATACCTCCAACACCAAAGCGCACGCGCTCAGCCTCCTCCACCTCCCCCGCCTCCTCTCCTCCAACCAGCCCAACACCAGCATCCGCACCATTCAACCAGCCCTCACAGCAGACTCCGGCTCTCCACAACCTCGAGACGCCGCCTGGCTCCGCGCCCCCATCTGCCCCCTCCTCCGCTTTCTCGCAACAGCAACGAGCACATGTGCGCGCGCGTCCCTCCCGCGAGGAGCTGAGCCCACGGGCCCTGCGGCGCCGCGCGCGCTCGACGCTCGTGGACGCGTTCCGGCTGCATGTGGTCCCCGAGCTGGGGCGGCGCGTCGCGCTGTTCGAGGGGCCCGTGCGCGCGTGCGACCAGGGGCCGCCGGAGTTCGAGCTCGACGTCGAGTGGGAGCGTGACGACGGCGTGAGCGCCGCGCGCGCGCCGGGCGGGGGGTATCCCGCGTGGGTTGCGCGGAGTATGCTCAGGCGGGCGGAGGCGCGGATGCGTGAGTTGGAGGGGGCGTGGCCTGCGCTGGCGGCATTGCCGACGCAGTCGGAGTCGCCGCGAGCGGACGATGCGCAGGGCCCGTTCTCGCCGGTGTCGGCCTCGTTCCCGAGTTCGCCCTCACGGGTCGCGACGTTTGAGCCGTGGTCTTCTGGGAGCGAGTCTGAGTCCGAGACGGACACTGACGGGACCGAGTCGGAGAGCGGCGGCGCGCTGTCCGATGTTGGAGATGAGGGGGAGGAAGAGTTGGAGGGGTATGAACGGGTAGAGGATGAGGACGACTCGGACGGCTCGTCGGTGCACACTCCCGAGTCGGGGCATAGTATCGGATACGGGCACCCTAAAACTCCCTCCCCGTCTACCTTGCCCCGCAGACAGGGCCACGGACATGGGCAGGACGCGTCGGCGAGCACAACCAGCTCGTATTTCACGTGCACGGACGAGGAGGAGGAGGAGCAGGAACAGGAAGCTCAGCGGCCTGGGGGCGGATCGCACATTCGCGCCCCCGCGCATTCCGGGCTCGACTCGCAGCCGCATTCGCGCCAAGTGTCGGGTTCGGGTGCAGGGCGGGCGGTGCACCGGCGCGGTACGACGTCGGATCGAGAGGTGAGGCGGGCGCAGCGGGAGCGGAGGCGCGCGGAGCATGCTGCCAAGGCGGAGCACACGGCGTTTGGGCGCATGACGGCGCGGCTAAGGCGGGTGCTTGCGCAAGGGGCGGCTGCGCGCGGGCTGGGACGGGCGCAGCGTGCGGAGGCGGAGCGCCTAAGGGAGGGGCGGGGGGTGCGGCGCGCGTGGCTTGGGCGACGGGGCGGGCCTGCGACGGTGCAGCAGGCGCGGGTGTTCAAGGCGTCGGATTTGGGGCGGTGGGCGTGGGATGCGGCGGATGCGGAGCGGGAGGCGGAGGAGGAGCGGTTGTTGGGGGAGTTGGAGGGTGAGGGACGGGAAGAAGGGGCAGGGAAGGATATGCCGCCTGCATACGAGGACGTCGTTGCTGAGACGCCCGTTCCGCACGCGCTGCGCCGTATGCGCCCCGCGCCGCCGATGCACCGCGCGGCTGCCCTCGCGCATCTGGATGGCCTCGAGCTCGACGTCGCCGACGACCTGGAGGTCCTCGAAGCCGTCGGCGCGCTCGACGGGCTCGACATCGACGTGGACCTGGAGCACCTTGACCTCAGCGATGCGCTGGACATTGACGGGATGGCGCTTGCGGTGGACGGGGATCTGGAGTACGAGGGCGAGCTCGGGTTTGGGCATGGGGGTGGGGATGTGTTTGCGGACGCGGGGAGTAGGGGGAAGGGGGCGCGAGGAAGGCGCGTGCCGGTGCCGCACTTGGGCGGCAAGGGGAAGGGGAAAGGCGCGGGCAGGCGGCGCGATGTTCCGGTTTGGGAGCGACGTCTGCAGCCGGTGGGGGTATGAGTTGGGTTCCTGGGTTTTTAACTGGTGTGTTTGTTTGTCCCTTTCCCCGCTGTCGTGTTTCTTTCGCTGACGGTTTAACTGCAGTTAACGAAATAATCTGCTTCATTCATCCGTCCATTCGGCATCTCACGACCGGTCTTCCACAACATCAATCAAATCTTTTCAAGCATATACCACCATTCATACCCACGCACGCACTTTGCACTTTCGACGACCTTTTTCACGTTTAGCAACTTCATTCGACATACATCCATCCCGTCTTGATTCGTCCTCCATCCACTTTCTTGCAATCATTCAGGGTTCACCACATACATACATTTGCATAGACTCCTCCCCGCATACTGACTGACTGACCTTACTGTACATATACGACCACCAACGAACCTGCTCTTCATCCGCCGGCATAACGCCCCGCCGATACAATACTTAAAGTTACCTTACTCGATTAAATCTCCTACTTACTCTCCCGGGGGTTGGGCTATTTCCGTTACTTGGTTGGGGGTGAGAAAAGAGAAGAAGAATTTAATGACTGCTTTGCTCTGTTTTGCGTGTTGTGTGTGCGCGAAGAACCTTGCGAGATGGCTAGAACTTTTCCAGTGGACCACGGTGGACCTCCTTCTAAATCGGGATTTGGGCGTTGAGTCGGCAGATCCGGTCCGAGCTTCCGCCTTCACCATCACTTCACCAGCGCTCCGTTTTCAGTTCCGCATAGGACTCAAGTCGTTTGGCACAAGCCGTCCAGGATTCGATTGAAGCACCGCCTCAAACATTGAGTCCAACTGGTCAACAGCTGCTACGTGAATGCAGAAGTCGAGCAGGGTAAGAGATTCCAGAATCATGGCGTGGCAGTCGCGCTCACCTCACGCTACTGCAGCCATCGCACTCGAACGCTACTCACCGTCATTCTTACAAGATCCGGGAGCACCAATTACGAGCCACAGAACCTCAAAGATAATCGGGGCGTAAATCGGCAACTTACAAAGTACTTAAGCCGAAGGTTCCCTTCACTTCCTCACTTTTTCTATCTTGTCTTCTGGCGTCGGCGACGAAGGCCGTGCATGTTCTACCGAGTGCCAGCGAAATGTTGACGACGCAGACGCGTCTCAAAAGGACGAATGACAATTCACTCCACGTGAAACCTCTTCGATTGAGACTTTGCATTTCCGCGCGGATTCTCACAAACCCTGTCTCATACGCTTGAGGTATAAGTATGCGCGGTCCACTCCTACTCCCTGAACATGTCTCTTCCTTTGCGCTTAAGTAGCGCAAAACGCCGTCTGCCCCAAGAGGTCAACGCGCCAGCTATCTACTCCCACCTATTCGCGCGATTACGTTCCGAGACGTCCTTGGGGGACGTGTTGGATGAGGCACAATGGGCGCGAATGACCGAACCCCTCCTGAAGGACGCCCGCCTCCCCCCGGTAATCTTTAACCCTCAGTGCTGTGGTATATACTCAAGACCTTCTAGGGCACCCCATTCCAAGTCTCCGCCCCGTTCACTGACACCCTCACGTATCTGTCCGAACTTGTCTCCGACCACGTTGAAGATATTGGGACTGCCGAAGATCACACCAAACGTCTCGCCGACTCGAAATCAGTATCCACGCTCGACGACCCTCCCGTAGACCGCTACGCCGAGGCTTCGGCCCTCCTCACCTCCAACCCGTTATGGGTGGACTCATTCCGCCATTCGGTCCAAGCGGTCAGTATGGGTCCTACTTGCCTCTCTCCTTCTGCCGCTGACACGCACCTGCTAGCATGGGGCGTCGTGCCGGTCAGTCACACACCTCGTCGTTATCGCCGCCATACGGCTGGCGCAAGATGAACTTGCAAGGCACGAAGAACTCGATATTGCCTTGGCACAACGGCATTATTCAGAGTCCGAGTCGGAACCGACCCACAAGTGCGAAGCTCACCCAGGCAGTGGCTCTGCAAGAAATTGGGTGGTCCTCCACCAAAACCTCGATGTCCCCGCCCAAAATGTGCTCCCCCAACTGGAGTTGCACGGGGTCCTGGACTACCTTATAGGTGTTGCACCAGCGAACGAAGGTAGGTTGATTATCAAAGTTTTGGTATAGTCCTAATCCCACGCATTGCAGCAAGGGTAGAGCTCGATAGAAATGGTGTGTACTTACTCATATGAAATGCTATCCTTCATATCTAATTTCTTTGCAGTAAACGTACCCATCATGGCCTCGTCTCTATTTCCAGGCACTACTCTGGCCAATGAGTTGCGTCAAGGATTTTCCTCGATTTTGGAGGCCAAGTCCGAATCGACGTTATCCTCCACCAAGTTCTTTGCGCAGGCCATCGGTCAAGGGGCCGCAATGTGTACCCTGGGGTGCGCACTCAATGGGCTGAGCTGACCGAACATCTACTGATGCACCACACAGAGGGAGAGCTTGTGTAATAACCACCCTCACGGATGGGATACAATGGCAGTTTCTTGTGGTCGACAAGGCACAGGCGGAGGCAGGTCAGAAGAGGGCCAGAGCCTCGACGAGTCTAGCGCCACCAGCGTCAAAGCGTCGCACATCGAGCCGGCTAAAAGTGTCCGCCTCCAGCTCTCGACCAGATCCCGTACTACAAGAAGTGCCTGTTACCCAGCCATTCCGCGCCTCACGTACACGGCTGTTCGATATCTCGCGCCGGCCGAGAGACCTCGCGATCGTTCTGCGTCTTTTGGTCCTTTCCGTGAGTTACAATATCCTTTCTCGCGGTCACCTCATTCTCTAAGGACCGATGCAGTTCATTGAGAAGCCGGAGAGCTTCAAGGCACTGGTGGCGGGGCGTTAATGACGTTTGATATTATAATTATCTCAATGTGTAGAGGAATACAAAATTGTCTGTTTCCTCCCAACCTTCGTATTAACTTCGGTCTTTCCGTACAGATTCCTCCGTCGAATTTGTGGCAGAGAGTTGTGCGAAAGACCGACGATTAACATGTGACGAAAAGGGGATCGTCAGGGACAGTCGCCGGAGCGTTGAATGTCTCGTGCGAGCGTGGGGTTCGGGAGGTTCGGGAAAGCGTCCCGACGTAGCTCGAGCACGAGACCAGCGTCAGGTGCAGTCATATGCCTCCCGCTCAGCCCCATGTGCATCGTTGGGCGGTCGAATCCACAAGCGCTTGTCGAGTGCTAATAATACACGGTAAATACACAATTCTATCCAACTTTGAACACTGCCGGCTCCAAAGCAAGTCCCACATTCGTCCGTTTCCTCTCCACCTTGGTGTTGGCATACATGTGCGCTCCAAGCAAATCAGCTGCCGGCGTCCCCCGCACCTCGAAAGGCACCACGCGATCGAGCCGCCCCAGGGCCTTCGCCGCCTCATCGCGCGTACCATCTCCTGGCGGCAGCACATTCAAGTACTGCCCAATCACCCCCCGCGCCTTGATCGCGGCCCCAGGATCGTCGAGCGCCGCGCCCGCGAGCCCGAGAACGATGTTGATGATACTCGCGGGGAGGTGCGACCCGCGGGCCGGGTTCTGCTCGAGCGCCTCGTCGAGGCACAGCACGAGGCGCGCTTGCGTTTGATGCGCGCTTGGCGACGCGTCAAAGTCGATCTTGAGGAAGAGCCGCCGGAGGGTGTTGAATGCCTCGTGTGGGAGCGACGGGCTGCGGACGAGCGTCCCGAGGTAGTCGAGCACGAGGGCGAGGCCCGCGTCGTTGAGCAGGCGTTGAAAGGTCGTGACGCACTCGTGTGCCTCTCGCGCCAGTTCGGTCGCGTTCGGCGTCTCGACCCCAACCGCGGCATACGCAACGACGTCTATCAGGTCGTCCAAATGGCGACGGAGCGCCTCGAGTACCATGTATAGGCCCGGAGTCGTTGGACGGTCGGAAGACACGAGGAACTGCTCCAGCACATAAATCTGCTGGCGCACCTTCTTCGTCACAAGCGGCGCCTGCCGTGCGGGCCTGCCGTGCGGGCCACTCTGGGTCCCGCGCAGCGTGAGGTATTCGCCCTTGACCGCCCCGCGTAAAGGCCACGAGCTCCTCCTCCATCGCCGTCGCCGAGTCGACGAACATGTCGAGCAGCCCGCGCGCGACGACGCATGCAGCTGAAGCCGCGCAGTCCGCCACGGAGGGGATCTGTGCGGCCGCTGCCTGGATCTGCATGAGCGTTTCCTCGCCGAATGCCAGCGTCGCGCGCGAGGCGTAGGCGAATGGCACGGCGAGCGGCACGGCCATCATGGTGAGGGACCATATCGCCTGGAGGCAGGTCGTCGCACGCGTGTGGGCGAGGGGTAGACCAAGCCGACCCTCGGCGCACGAGCCCAGCAGGCGTGGAATGCGGTAGCGCAACCCAATCGCGGGGTCTGCGTGGGAGAGAAGCTTGTGCACAAGCAGCTTCGCGGAATAGTCGAAGCCCGATACGAGTTGAGGGATGAATCCGAGGAAGGGCTCCAGTTCGCGGTCCTCGCGGAGCGTCGACAAGGTCCAGCACATGGCTTCAAAGTCGCGCTCGTCACGATCGTGGGTTATGTGAGTCGCGTCGGCCTCGCGGACCTCCGCCATCGACTGGAAAACGGGCTGGGCGGTACCTGCGTGATTCCGTCGACCACACACGCCGACCGCGCGGAGAATACGCCACCAAGGGTTTGACAAGGGGGTGTGATACGGGCAATTCGAGTAGAATATGGGGAGGAAAGTGACCAACAGGTAGAGGCTGCCGCAAAAGAGCAACATTCCCAGCATGAGATTGCTGATGACCGCGTTTATTGGACGCATAAATTCGACAAGCCCTGCGAAAAAGAGGAGCAGCGAGATATGGAGCAACGTCGGTATCAGCTCGACGACGGTGTTCATCTGGAACCGGCGAAGACCGCGGTTCAGATATGCGGAGATTCTTGCGCGTTTATGGAGCGCAGGTCGGCTCTCGGTGGCGAGGATATAGTTGCGGGCCCATTGGTCGACCAGAGTTGCAGAAAGCGCACAGGCTAGACTGAATCCGAGACTCAGAAACCACAGTGTATTGCAAATTAATGCAGACGTGGGAGGTACGAAGGGTGTTGTGTGGGGGGCCAATAGCGGGGCCGGAAGGGTGTAGTTTGCGCCGTGTGATTGCGATGCGAGGAGCTGAAGGGCCAAAACTAGAGCGGCTTGGCTTGGATCTGGGGCTGCCGGACTGAGTGTTCCATAACTCTCGACAATAAAAGTCGTCAAGCTGCCCGAAAACAGGCCTGCAAATATGAGGATGGAGTTCATGTCCGCTTTCCAACACTCGACGAGTACTGCGTTGTGCTTCTCGACCTGGGAGAGAGGATCCGTTAACGGAGGAAGCTACCAAGTAACTTGGTTTTCTCGCCTGGTTCATGTACACAGACCAGAAATTTTCAGAAGGATCGTCGTCGCGTTGCTTAACCTTGTGATTCGTTTCGACATTCTCCATCGTGGTATATAGCAGCAGGCCTTTCTCGCTGCCGCAGAGTCGTCGCCAGACCTTTCGACATGGAAGCAAGAACACAAGTGTCAATAGAGGGACAGCCACTCGCCGATGACAGTTCTGTCTGGCATCCGCCTCGGCCTCATTTGGGGTTCCCGAGTCCCGGAAGCAAAAAATTGAAAGCACTCCAGGAATATGAGGGAGACAAGAAGACCGCAAATTGGGAAAGGATCAAGATACTCATATAGGCAAACCTCGTTCAATCGCCACAGCCGGAAGACGGAACAGGCCTTGTTACGAAATTAATGAGTCGGGAGAACATCTCTGCGATTTTGGTGTCTGCAACAGCGGAGAAGGCTCAATCAGGTACCTGAGGAGGGCAGTTAGCACTGGTGCAAGGAGTTACTTATAACTACGGCGGAATTCAGAGAGCGAAGCAGGCTCAAGAGGACCCCGAACATTACGAGCAACGGCGGAGCAGAGCAACTCAACTTCAGCTTCTACTCACCTAGAAATGTGAGCCACTGTAGCTGTCGCTCAGAGCAAAGCGGCATGTCAGTGGTTGAGGCGAGAGAACGGGAGTCGTTTTTCTGAACCGTGAGAGTTTAATGCAACCGTAGCTTGGCTCTGTTGCTCAACGGCCTTGGAATCGGGAGCAATTGGTTTCTCTGAAAACCACCTCGACGCGTCCAACGGTTTGCTTGACGTGTTCCCGTCCCGTTTCTCCTTCACACTCGCTCCAGCCTCGAATCCTACCTAATTGGCTTGTACACTTGCAGTCATGGTGCGTCTATGTCTGCGTCCAGAGAAAAAACCCAAATCCTCAGCCCTTCGTCGTGTCTAGGCGATGCAAATATCCACTGGGACGTCGGAACTCCGCGACATAACAAAAATGGAGCGCATAGGTCTCAAACTGCGATATCTGTCGCCTTATTCTTTCTAATAAACTGTAGGCGCACATTCACACATACGCGGCCTCGGCCTGGACGACCGGTTAGAACCTCGCGCCAACTCGCAGGGCATGGTTGGCCAGGCAAAGGCCCGGAAGGCAGCGGGCATGATTCTGAAGATGGTGCAGGAGGGGAGAATAGCTGGCCGGGCGATGCTCTTTGCTGGCCCTCCCTCAACAGGGAAGACGGCGATCGCCCTCGGTGCGCGTTCACCCCGATTCTGTATATGCGCGCTCTAATTCTCCTCAAGGAATGGCGCAGACGTTGGGCCCCGACGTTCCATTCACCATGATTGCCGCGAGCGAAGTGTTTTCGCTTTCAATGTCCAAGACAGAAGCTCTCACTCAGGCGTTCAGACGGAGTATCGGTGTCCGTATCAAGGAAGAGACGGAGCTCATTGAGGGCGAAGTTGTTGAGATACAAATTGACCGGAGTCTGACTGGGGTGCGTCTTGCTTTTCATTTCCTATCAAAATCCGGGTTGACACCAGAAACAGGCCACCAAGACGGGCAAGTTGACCATTAAAACGACAGACATGGAGACTATCTATGATCTGGGAACCAAAATGATCGACGCGTTATCCAAGGAGAAGATTCTTGCTGGGGACGTCGTCGCCATCGACAAAACCTCTGGCAAAATTTCAAAACTCGGGCGGTCGTTTGCGCGCTCTAGAGATTACGATGCCATGGGGGCAGACGTGAGTTGACGCACCCTATTGCCTTGAATATACTGAACTTGCGCGCCACCCAGACAAAATTCGTTCAATGTCCCGAGGGCGAAATCCAAAAACGCAAAGAGGTCGTGCACACGGTCTCGCTCCACGAAATCGACGTGATTAACAGCCGGACGCAAGGGTTCCTCGCTCTGTTCGCTGGCGACACCGGTGAAATCAAGCCTGAGCTACGAAATCAAATAAATACAAAGGTCGCGGAATGGCGGGAAGAAGGCAAGGCGGAGATCATCCCTGGGGTGCGTGCAAGCGCGATATACGTGCTGCTGCAGCTAACGCGGCACAGGTTCTCTTCATTGATGAAGTCCACATGCTCGACATTGAATGTTTTTCATTCTTGAACCGCGCCCTCGAGAATGAACTTTCGCCTCTGGTGATAATGGCATCCAACCGCGGCATGGCACGCATCCGGGGCACGAAATTCCGCTCCCCACATGGTCTGCCCGTCGACCTCCTGGACCGGGTCCTCATCGTCACCACGAAGCCCTACCTCGAGGAGGATATCGCGCAGATTATCCAGATACGATGCCAGGAGGAAGACGTGGTGCTCACTAAAGACGCGTCCGGCGTCTTGACGCAGATGGCGTTGGAGACGACGCTGAGGTATGCGCTGAACCTGATCTCGTGTGCGCAGGTGGTCGCGCGAAAACGGAAGGCCGCCGAGGTCGATGTGGAAGACCTGCGGAAGGCTTACAGATACTTCATGGATGAGAAGAGAAGCGTGCAGTGGCTGAAGGAGCAGCAAGGCTCCCTCGTTTTCGAGGAAATCGGCGCTGCGGCCGAGGACGATATGGTCATGGACTAGACGGACTGTGGGGCGGTGGAGTATTTTGGTGCGTGCCGAACCCTTCGTTCCGGCGTTGCTGAGACTTTCCTGTAGGTACAAGTAATAGCTTTTGTATTTTCTGTGTAATTGCTTTCCTGCAACTGGGCGGGCCGCTCTTGGCGGAGGGACCCACGACCTGGACACTCATCATCGGACACAAGACCACCTAGGCACTGCTTCCGACTTGATGACGGAGCATTCTTGAGCCTTCGCTGTTTAAGAATCCGTGCGCGGCTTCAACGGCACGACATAGCATATCTTTTGAGCATGCCTTGGACGATGCCCGACACCGACACAATCCCGACATGGCCCCGACTATCTACGTGACAGACAGACCGGTGGCCGCCGAGCTCGGATGCCAGCGGCATCCTTGTCATGATTCCCCGCAATAGAATGACATGAAAACTTTTAGTTCCGTACGCTCCACTATATATAGCTCCAAGTATAAAATGGCACCAGAAATCTCTTCCCTGCACCAGGTCATCTCGCAGCTGGTTCAAAATGGTGGGCTCGCTGTGCCCTTCGTTGTGCTCGGCTGGATTGACCACATGAAATCTTTCCAGACTTCCACGGCCACTTCATATAAAGCAGCTCCCCCTGCGCGGGTACGTCGTTCGTTCGTTGTTCTCCGCATCGACTATATGACCCCGTCTGCAGTTCACATCCACCGCACCACCACAATATGCTGCCTCGATGAGGTCGCCTGTGCATCCTTCACCGCTCGCTACTCCAACAGTGCGTATCTTTCGATGCGGCCGCACTGTCACCACCTCGCTCATCTGCTTTGCTTGCTGTAGTACGAGCCCCCACCTCCGTACTCCTCGCCCAAGTTAGTGAGCTCGAGTAAAAAACCGTCCACTGCTCGTTGGAAGAAGCCGTTCGCCCGAAAGCCGTCTTCCAATTCGCAAGTCGCCAATGGCGGTCTGCAGGTAACTCTATCCGAGTCCTTCACGTTGTATGCAAGGCTTACACAACCTCAGGCGGAGATGCTGGACCCCGAAGATCGAGCTTGGGGATGAGCTGTGTCCCGTAACTTATTCCCGTCGCCCCAAACATACAAATCTAATCTTAGCAATGTATAACATTGACATGCGTGTGCATCCCTGGCGTTAATCGCGCCCTTGTCTCCGTGAACACAACCAGACAAGGAAATAAGGGACAGAAGCTAGCCAAATCGCTCTTTCGCGAGTGCCTGGAACATGGCGATCGTGGCTGATTCTTTTTCCTTGACCGCGCTCGCCCGGGAACGTATTTCCTGATCACGCTCATCCTTTCCTCCCTTTTTCTGAAAGCGTTGTCGTGCAGCATCCCGCTTGGCAATCCTAGAAAGGCAACAACGTTGGTTATCAGTGAGAAACGGAGCACTGAGCGAGAACTTACTGATCCCGAAAACTGTCGCCTCCACCAAGCAGAACAGACTCGTCCGCTTCGAAGCCATCGTCGCCTCGGTCTCGGAACGCACTATCCGCTTCTCTCCGTGCTCGCTTCTTTTCTAAAGCCCCCTCCCGACCCACTTCCCTCGGCCCGACCATCTCTTCCACTCGTTCCTTGGCCTCCGCCTTATCCCGTTTCCGCTTCAGACTCCGTTGTTCTTGTTCCGTTTCTCGATCAAGCTCGCGCGCGAGGACGAGATCGGAGGAAGACGGGAGGGTGGGGCCCATTACACGGCCTGAGCCAGAAGCGGACGTCGAAGACGATGCACCGTCGCGACCATATGTCACAGCTCCGACTTGCTCACGGGCAACCCGCAATGCATCCTTGTCCACGCGGGACCTATTCGACGCGAAAGACCACTTGTAGCCAGTTTGGGACTGGGCCGAGATGCTGGCTGGATCCACACCCGCGTACAGGGAGTCTGGAGCGAGGGTATCAGTTGCGCCAATAGAATGAGAAGGTTCTGATGCATACCGGACAGTTTCCCTCTGTTCCAAGCCTGCATGGCATGTGCTTGAGTATGGAGCGAGTTCGACCAAAGAGATACGGACCTTTACAAACTTTCGGAAGTAGCTGTCTTATGATTAGATTCTACTGTGCAGATGACTGGAAAGGCTTACCTTCTGGCCTTTTCGCCAGTGAGTTCATCAAAGTACTGCCAGAATTGTTGTGAATAATCTCACACAACGAGGGGCCATTGAGTCTGCTCACCTTCTTCTTCTCCTCCTTGAGCCATATGCGGAACTCGTCGCCCTTGCGAAAATAATCAGACTCCGAAATGGGCTCCGCGCCATGAGGTAGCCTGCGAAGGACTCAGTTAAGAGACCACGCCTGGCTAAATGAATTATACCACACCGTATGGGCTCACGAGTCTCGGAACGGTCGCGGGAGCGAGAGCGGGAACGAGACCGAGAACGCGCACGGCGATCTGAAGGCATGGCGGCGGTCCCGGTTGACGAGATGAGTGGAAGAATTAAGCAGGAGGATCCGAAGGCGACGGCTTCCGCTTGACACAAACCCAATCATCGCCTGAATTTTCAGTGCATTCATGGCCAGCACTCTCCTCGCCTGGTGCAGGTCGCGTGCTGTCTCGCACGCGCCCTCGCATGCCAGGCACTATGCAAAACCCGCCGACCCGTCCATCGGCGACCAGAGACTAACGCTCATCCGACGCGTTCTCTATCCCGCGAATATACGCAACAAAGCGACCCCAATTGGCACCTGGCGTCCAGACGTGCGCAAAACGATACAGATGGCTATACCCTCCGTGCAAGCGCACCACACCATCGAGCGCGCGTGGCTGCTTCACAAGAGACACGTCAGGAAGCGGAGGGATGAGGAGTTGGCGCGCAAGTTCGAGTGTATGCGCCGCGCGATGGACGAGTTGCGGAGGATCGACTTCAAGCTGTACATGGAGGCGAACAAGCCGGAGGATCCCAGGAAGAGGAGTGCCGTTGAGATGGAGATAATCAAGACCTTGCCGGGTTTGGAGGCAAGGGCGTTCGACGCCAGGGTACGGGGGCTTTTCCCGAGGGAGCTGCGGATTCCATCAGAGACGCCTTCGAAAACCGGCTGGGATTATAACTGGAAGCCAATAGAACGGCCGTTGTAGAGGTCAGTGCAGTTTTATTTTGAAGTCTCAACTTGTTACTGAAGACGAGCAAAGCATGATTTTTTGAGTACGAAAAACAAATACAAAAACAGCAAATTCTAGACCCATCTCTCTTCTCGCAGGCCAAAGTCGCTCATCCCAATGTCGCCTCCAGGCCCACTGCGTCCAGTTGGTGCAGTCTTGCCAACGACCGCAGAGTGAACGCCCTCCAATGCCTCCGTCCACTTGCTGAGGGCGGCGTATCTCTTCTTCTCCAGACTTTGCCTATCACGGGAGTTAGTCACGATAGGGCGAATGAACGGGGGGAAACCTACTTTCGGTCGAGTTCAAGCCGCATACCCACTTGGTCGATCCTTCCCTCCACCTTGCCCTCGAGAATAAGTCCGATGAGGAGCTCCTCAACCTCGCTTATCTCGACATTCAGTTGCTAAAAAGAGAGTAAGTAAATTGCCCTTGATGTTAGAGAGATAAAAGTATGGACCTTGGCAAGGAAAGAGAGCTCCAGCCGTGTGTATGGCTTGATCAGGTCGATGAGATATTGGGTTCGTAGACTGCGGAGCAGTTCGCCGATGTAGAGTCGTATAAACGGGTCGTCCATGATCGTAGAATGGTTATCTGCAATTGGCGTCAACTTGAGGCTTTACGTCAAGCATTGAAAGTACCCTTCAAAATCTTCTCCGCCGAATGGACCTCTCGACGCTGATAGGCGTCCACGAGGTCCGTCATGGCTTTGATTTGAGGGTCCGTTTTGTACCTGGATTGGGCGTGCGTATGATTGAAGTGTAGTAAAAGGGGGAGAACAAACGTACGGCTTGGTCTCTTGACTGTCGAACGGGTTGACTTCACTTCCGGTCAACATGTTCGCCAGCACCAGGTATTTGAGGACTTGGATACGCTGCGGTGAACCTGCCTCATCGTAGTTCCGGAAAGACTCGAAAAAGTCTTCTGAAGCTCGGTTCCATTGACCTGCATTCGTACATACGTGTTGGAAAGAAAAGAGCAAAGAAAGGTGTTCAGTCTTACGTTCGCCCATCCACATCTTACCACCACATTCTTTGATGACGCCCATGATACGGGGATGGGGAATAGCTGAACGAACAGCATTGGTTGCATTGTAGATTTCCTAATTCGCGGTTAAGCCAAGAGGTGGGACATTAACCAACGCATCTTACCTTCAGCTTCTTGTGATTACGCGTTTCGTTGTACATTTGAATCTCGAGGGCGTATATTTCAAGAAGTTGCGTGCCACGCTGGGACTGGGACTCGTCGTCCCCGTCCACAGCAGTAGCCCGGTGAAGGTCGCGAATGAGCTGAAAATCCGTGAGTGGCATGTGAATAAGAGGAGGAGAGTGTCGCACCTTCGAGAGGCGAGCGTATTCCTTCCTGTCCAGCCATAATTTCGCGAGTTTGAGGTTGGTTTTCACCGACAGGCGCTACGATACCGAATCAGCAAACGGAGCACTGCATGATGGTGGCGAAGGACAAACCTCATTCTTTGCATCTTCCAGCGCATCCTTCGTCGCTTGATAGAACTTCTCCAAGACATCCACCTCGACAACCCCGCCCTTGCCGCCGCCGACATAATCCAATATGCCGTTGATGGTCTTCTCAGAGTAGTTACGCGTCACAGCAGATTTGGTGTATGTTAGTAGTTGAACATATGTCTTGAGGGCATCCGCCGGTCGTCTAAGGGTCAGGAAAAGTAACTTGGTTGATTGTTTGAGCGCCTTGAACCCCCTGCATCCGATTTGAACAAAGGCAACCCGGTGCAGCGCTTATATCCGCACCAATCACCCTGTTCGGTCTCTTGCTCAACTATGGCGCGGAAATCCTTCAAGGCTTCTTCAGGATTGTCGTCCTTTTTGGCTGAAATGTGGCTCTCAGTCGCGTGCGGCAAATGAACGGCAGAGCGACATACACTTGGCCTTGTAGTACATATTCTCGACATCGGCGCTCCCGGATTCATTCGCGTCGTCGTTGTCCGAGTAGTCGAAGCCATAGTCCTGAGCGCCGGTCAGTTGTTTGATATTATCTCAACCTCGGGACCCATACTTCGTCGTCGGAGCCCTGCATGTAATCGGCATCATCATCATCCATTGCTGCTGAGGCCTGGCAGGTAGTGGAATTAAATCGAGGAGTATGGGGAGAGAGCGAGACGCGGCTGGTGGCTGTGCGACGGCGCAGACAAGCTTGGCCAAACAACGCGCTCCTCTTAGTCGCGTTCTCGCCCTCTCTCCTTGTTATACCCACGCCATGTTGCACAATACCCTGCGTCTCTGGAACACTGTTGTTAAAATCAAACCCGTGCGCCCTTCTTGGTGTCGAAAAATATTTCGTCCTGACCATTTTATCCACCTCGCCACAGGAATTCGATATTCCACCGTCCGACCCCGACCCTTACCATCATTTTTCGACCAGAACCCGTCGTTCGGTCAATAACTTCACCTCATGTGTGTAAACTACGTCTCAACACGTTGCACGAACCTCAACTCTTCCCCTAGATCCGAGTGGAACCTCCGTCAATACGTGGGCCACACCCCAACGGTCACGCGCACCTTCAGAGACGAGAACTCCGAAAACGCCTGCGACCAGGCGTAGGTCGTGTTGTTGCGAATGCCATGGTCCTGCCGCGGGTCACTCGGCTCCCAGACCTCTCGCAGCAACGATGCATGTACGAGTGGTTTCACCCTCCGTTCAGTTCAACAATAAATGCCAGCTAGACTTCGACCCCGACCAAGAGGATTCAAGAACCTCGTTCCGGATCGGTGGGTGAAGTTCGTCGATGAACGACTTCAATTAACCGTATTTCAGGTGAAACGAACGCGTTTCGATGAGGTGTGTGCTCGCCGAGGTCTCAGAAACTTGCAGTGGCAGACCCCATTTTTCAGGTCGATAGTGTTACCAGAAAGCGCGCGTCTGGGCACCGGAGGGTATGTATATCCTACCTGGTGAACCGTATGAATTTGACATATGCCAGGAACCCGCGAGTCATGATGTGTCTCCGGTGAGTCTGGCGAATCGACCAAGCCACGGAACGGTATTTATTCTCTGGCAGACCAAGGCCTCTTCTGCTGGTGAATTCAGGACGCAGTTCCTCAATTCCCGCAGCCAACGAGTACGCACACACCTCCCTCGCTTGCAAATTACCGTCCTCATGTTTCTAGGATGTCGGACACTCAATATCGGTGTCGGAGGTAACATCGACCTAATTACCGCTGTACCCGCTCTCTGACCCGGCGCAACTAGATGGGGGAGCTTCATATACGCCACAGAGTACATGCTCTGTGGATCAATGCCCTGTACTTGGCTGATATTTTACGCAGCCTGTGAACAAAGAAATAAAATTCGGCACCTATTCCAGGGTGGTACGTGGGTCTATCTCTCGCATGTGGCTCATGCTGATAGGAATTAGAAAGCTTCTCTCAAGTCTTGGACCGCTCCAAACCCTCAGTCGACCCGTCTAAAGGTATTCCGCTGTTGTTTATCGTCATAACCGTTCACTCATGTATCGTGCTCAGCGCTCACCGCCTGAGGTTCATCGCTATCCTTGTGTGTGTTCCAGTGCAGAACTGATTCGCCCATAGACCAAAAGGTCTTCTGTACGATCTGTCGAGGTATGCTGATCAATCACTTATTCATTCAAAGCCCTCAACCCTCCCCTTCCAGGATACGCGTGGGGCCAGGAGCTTCGGCACCCCCCAGAAGGTCACGAACACAAAGGTAAGCGGTTGCTTCACCATAGTTGTGGTTTGCGGCGTTCATTTTCTGTTCAACAGGTCCGTGCGGCTCCCGCTATTGTGGTTCTAGTAACTTTCAGTGACGTGTATCTTCCGCCCGTAGACCGCCGACTCGAGTTTCTTGTCCATGGTCGACAAGACTGACAGATCATTGGGCGGTCGGAAACTGAGGAGGACTGACGGTAATATTGTTTCTCTCAATCGGTTCGGATGGGTTCGTGCACATTTCCTCTTTCATGGGTATAAATAATACTGACCAAACGTGACATCTACAGCCCATGGGCAGTTCTCGTAAGAGTGGGAAACGATCCTGTGGTACGGATTCAAAGTCGGTATTAGTGCGGGCCGATGCGAATGTGAGCGCTGTAAGCGAAACAACTCTTACTGAACTGAACCGCTGATTCTTGACTTGGCCAGACTTGCACAGTGCCACCACGCCCAAGGACATCCTTCGAATTTGACTTGTCACCAATCATTGAAGATATTCAGTCGTTTCCTAGCTTTGGCAATATGAACTCCAGTTTTGATACCTCCAGCATACTGGGCGGCGCTCTTGATCAAAACGTGCGTGTCATTTGGTTGCTTCATGAGCGGATCTGGATGTATATTCAGCCGACGAATGGAGGATACGAAGAACAGGACCAAGATTCTAGAAACTTTGATCATATGAACCTCAGTGGCTCCTTCGTTTTGCAATCGACCTCGTGCCACGATTTGAGAGGTGGGTTTCTGCGCACGCATCATTCTGCACTGAATCAAACCTGTGTAGCCCGCGATCCTGTCGAGACCGAAGAGTCGGTGCCCGCGCTGGTCCTCACATTTCCGACCCCGGAGCCGCCGAAGTCCCCGATATTTGCGCCACAATCACCGTTCACCGTCCACAAGTTTGTCGCAGCCACAGGTCCGGGCACTTCGTTTTCTGCGCGTTACGACCAACGTACCAGTAATCTGGCTGTTCCGACACTCCCACGCTGTACTCACTGCGGATTTGGTTTTGGACTCGATTTTCATGATCTGGAGGCGCCTCTGAGTAGCAATCCCTGCCGGCTCTGCGAGCCACAATGGCTGGCGTGCAAGATGTGGTATCACGCTCGGAGCGACAGTCTACGGGAACCAGGTGCAGTGCGACCGGCGGAAAGCAATGCAAGCAGTAGAGCTATCGTGGGTAAGCTGGGCCTCCCTGTCGGTAGCCATAGAGGGCTTGGTCTTCAAGGTGTCGATGAATTGGGCCAACTGGACGCAACGCAGTCGGACAACCATGCACCAGCGAACCGGGAAGGTTATCCAAAGTTTTCAAACGTGATCATCAAGGACAAAACGAGGACGACGAGACGCACGGCAGCAACCGCGTGGAAGAAAGTTACAAGGCTATTTGGTACCCCACGAGGGCGAATATCTTCCTCCAGCCGTCCAGAGGTGGATAACTCGAGAGCCGAACCGGAACGACGACGAAAAGGCTTGGATTTCCACTGGATTGGACCATCAGGACTCGTGTCAATGGGGGCTTGACGCCAAGTGGTCGTCGAGGAGGAGGAGGAGAGCGTGCGAGATGGGGGCAGTAGCTGTGAGGATGAACTGGGTGGACTGGGAAATAAACTGTTAAATACGAAGTACTTGGACGCAGACCGTGGAAAGGGAAGATGGGTATTCTATATTAGGCACAGGCGGAACAGATTTGCAGTGAATAACCGGTAAAGAAGCCACAGCGAGGAACTTGACAATTCAAGAGCGATGTGGTCGAGGAAATTATGGGGATTATTTTGTGCGTCTCCTGTGCCGCGCACGACGGAAGAGGGGCACCTGCCCGGGTAAAACGCAGAGCGCGACTTCCCAATCCGAAAATGAGCCGGACGCCCGTTTACGATCCACTGCCTTGGGCTGGGTGCGTCTCTTACCCAGTGCACTGGGTGCGTCCGTCTTTTAAATGCCCTTGGTCCTGCGGCTCACGTCAACCTCCCCTCATGGCTGACTCCCAGTGCGACGCCTCCAGCAGGACCCTCGCCACTCGTCTGCGGACCGTGAGTTCGACTGTCGTACTCCATGCGAAGAAGCATGCCGGGGTATGTCTTCATCTTCCCCGAACTACTGACATATTACTCATTATCGCCCGCCTGCCCTCAGGTCGGTACTATATGTGCAGTGGCGTGAGTTTCCTTGCTCCTCGCCGTGATGAGCAGCACCGACGAGCCAAATACACAGATATTTCGATCCAGGCAACTGGGGAGTGGATTTGGCCGCTGGTATGCTCACCACCTGCTCAAGGCCATGGCCATGGAGAAGATCCCTCGAAGCTGACTTGTACCCTCAGGATCGCAATTCGGCTTCCGACTGCTTTTCGTTGTTTTACTCGCGGGGCTTTTCGCCGCATTCTTGCAGGTACTAGCAACCAGACTTGGATGTGTTACTGGACTGGGTATGCATCGTACTTATGTTTCGGTCATCGGCCATATATCTAATCCCATTTTAGATCTCGCCTCCCATTGCCGTGTCCTCTTCTATGACCGCCCGAAACACCCTTTGCTCTATCGAAGGCTTGTGTTGTATCCCCTGTATTTTTTGTCCGAGGTGGCCATAATCTCGACCGACTTGGCCGAACTCCTGGGGTAGGATTTGTTTCCTATCTCTGAAATGCCGCCCCTGACTGTTCTCAGTTCCGCAATAGCGCTGTGTCTACTCTTTCCGAAACTGCAACTCTGGCAAGCTGTTCTGATCACTGCTTTCGATGTTATCCTTCTCCTCGCTCTCCGAGATCCATTGCGGTCGACGCCTGTCAAAATGTTTGAATTCTTAATCGCAGCCCTCGTCGTGGCCGTCTTGATATGCCTGGTTATCGTCATATCCAAGGTGGATGTAAATTGGGGGAAAGCCTTCCAGGGCTTCCTTCCTTCCAAGTATATCTTCAGTTCCGGTGGCCTCTATACTTGTCAGTGTCCGGTTCACCTCTTTCGTTAACATAACCTTACGCATGTCGGATAGCCGTAGGAATTTTGGGTGCCACAGTGATGCCACATAGTCTATTCCTGGGATCGGCTCTCGCAACTCAAAACAGGCTAAGCACCGAACCCCCGTCCCCAGTCGTCAAGCTCGAACCAGTCCAGGTTACCACCTCGAGAGAGACAACGTCGCAAACTCTTCGCGACCCTTCGAGGCTCACACGAATTTGGGATTCTTTCGCCCCCCTCTTTCGCACTCCTCCTCCCAGCGGAAGTTCCACTAGTGTTAAACGACACGCGGACCGAGAAAACAACTCATTGGACTTCATCCGCGCCCATTTAAAACATGGAATCGTCGATGTTGTGGGATCATTGCTCGGTTTTGCCGTGCTGATTAATTCTTTGTACACCCATTTTCTTCGAGCGTCCTTTCCCCTCTGAGGCTCTCTTTCTAGAATTCTCATCCTCGCAAGCATGGTTTTCTTTTACGGCAAGGGCAGCTTGCCACAAACAGCTAGCCTTTTCGATGCATATGATCTCATTCATGATGTTGTCGGTGCCCGTGAGTAACCCAGTGGTAGACCTGGATAACCATTAACCTCGAGTATCAGCTGCCGCCACCATTTTTGCCATAGCCCTGTTGGCCGCTGGTCAGGTTAGTGCTCATTCCATCGCCCTACCTCTCATGCCAACTCAAAGCCACAGAGCTCATCAATCATCGCGACCGTTGCGGGCCAAGCAGTCTCTGAAGGATTCCTCAATTGGCGTGTTTCCGTAGGTCATCTAGTACTCCACCGAAGAATCACAAATAGACCTGAGCTCGACAGCCCATTACCCGCCGACTGCTCACACGATTGATTGCAGTCGTTCCATCCATGGCCGTTGCTATTGCAGTCGGCCCCCCTGGCATCAACGCCCTCCTCGTTGCTTCCCAGGTCATCCTCGCCATCGTCCTCCCCTTCATCACCCTCCCCTTGATTTATCTGACGTCCTCAAAAACCGTTATGCGGGTACGGAAACCGGATGCACTGGTGTCGACTCTCACTTCCAACGACAACACATGGGATGACACCGTCGACTATAGCAGTGGGACGGCTGCTACAGTCATCGGATGGGGGATTTGGGTGGTGATGCTGACCGCGAACCTATACGTTATTGTAACTCTGATCATAGGGGCGCGCTGAGGGTGAAGGACTGCATATAATTATTTGGTAGCGCATGTGTAACATATGTATCTAATTTCTTGGACAGACCACAGAGCATCGTGAGTCGGGGCGGCTTTTGGGAGCTTTTGTCTTGCGATCAAAGCCGTGAGACATTGCGCCTATTCCGGAATTCACCACATCAATCCCTCATGTTCGCACTTTCATCGCTGGTCCACGCGCCATGCCGCCGTTCACTCATGGCCGCGCCTATGTTTTCAAAGCCCGTTCGGATGGCTGTGTTCAGTCGACAGTTCACCACCACCCCCGTTGTTCTCGCCAGAAAAAAGGAATCTCAGCGCAGAACTCCCTCGAAAAAAGCCATGGCAGCGAAACACCGCAGGCGGCTTACGAAGGAGGCCAGACTCGTAGATCACTCGGACGACATGACTCTGGATGAAGCTATTGCGGTCCTTCGCGTCAGTTCTCGTTGAGATCCAGGCTAGCAACAGCTAACCACTGGTCGCAGGCGGTCGAAGTCTCGCGTCCTACGGCAGCGTATGAGCTTTATGTCAAAACAGATCTGCGTGGCGCCGGTATTTCCGTCCCCAAAGGTCGTATCAACATACCCCGCGAGCCAAAACCGAAAGCGGAGGATACAATTTTGGTGTTTGCCGAGGGACGACAAGCGGAGGAGGCGAAGAAGGCGGGCGCGCAAATCGTTGGAGGAACGGAGTTAATCGAAGGGGTCAGTGCTGTTTTCCTCACGTTACATTCGATGGTGACCGTTTGGTTCACCAGGTTCTGACTGGCCGCTTGAGAGCGAACACGATATTATGCACACCTGAACTTATCCGGGCTATTACACCAAAACTCGGCAGGTTTCTGGGTCCTATGGGATTAATGCCCGCTGCACGACGTGGTACTGTAACGGACGATATACCCGGATACATCAAACGCGTCAAGAGTAGCGCAGAGTGGAAGGCCGACCGCGCTGGCAATATCAGCATGCCCATTGCTCGTGTGCGTTCCTAGCATTTTTTCGCATTTCACCTTTTTTCATATCGCTCTAGATGGATTTCCCGGTCGAAGACGTCGTGAAGAATTTCCGCTACGTGCTCGACGCCATAAAGAGGGTCACCGGTAACGTCAAACTCCGGGATCGAACCCAAGAGAACACCCGAAAAGGCGCGTTCATTTCATACGACGGGGATGTGATTCTGACTTTCATGCAGTGACCCCGATAATGAGAGTCACCCTCAGCTCAAGAAGTGCGCCGGGAATACCAATATCGGATTATTAGATAGATGTACAATGTGGGGGTCGCTAAATAATACAATATTGTGGGTGAATTCTGATAACTTGAGGCAAACTACGGATGCTCTGCATTGTCGTACTGGGATCGTGCAGCAATCGCATCGCGTCGGCTGTATTTCCGCTGCTTTTTCAAATTGACCGCGAGCGACTCGTAGTTCGCTCCTTTCGGTTTCTCTTTTTCACCGCGCTTCCCGATGTCTGAGCCGCGGACCTTGCTCTCCTTGCCCTTGGATCGGTGAGACTGAACGCGCTCTTGGGGCGGATTTTTCGGATCGTGCGGGAAACTATCTCCCCACCCGGATTTACGTGCGTCGTGGAAAGGCTGCTTGCCTTGCGACTTGGGGACGGTCATACGCATGATTTTGCCTGGGAGTCATGAGCGGATGTACTGAGATAGAAGAGCAAGCGCGACGAACCTTCCTTGGTGCAGCCATCGAGAATAATATGACCAGCGTTCTTCAACGGAGGGAAAATTAAGCGGGGCCAGTAGTAAGATTCGAGTCGGAGGGCTGCATTCAAGGCATCAGGAGTAGCAGGCTCTTCGACCGCGGGGCTATCTTCAAGGTCCTCATCCACGGACTCGGGCTCTTCGCCAGGCTTTGCGACTAGGTCGTGTTCGCTGTGGACTAAAAGCTCCTTGACCGGCAGTTGTGCAAGTTCTTTCTCCTGCGCGAGCCGGCCGATCGGTCCAATCCGGCCCACTTTAGTTTGCGGGTCAGTTGGTCTGGAGCCCCGCCGGACGACAACATAGGAATATCCCATATCTTCTTGGCCGTCCCCAGAGTGCTTTGTACGCCGAACGAATGAGGGCCGCTGGAGGCGCTGGGAAAATCCACAGACAAGCTTGATGTCCCCCGAAAAGTAGAGGGGGCATTTCTTGTCATGGGGGCACTCCGCGAATAGATGAGCGCGACCGTTATGGATGCAAGATGCGAGCCAACTCACGGGAGCAACGACGTGGGATCCACGGATATCCCACTCATCTGCCTCGGGATCAGCGGACTCCTTTCGACCAACGCTCAATAGATATTCCCTGGCTTCTGCGATAGCGGCGAAGCCTTCCTTCGTATTGTGATCAATGATAACCTAATTTGCAGACGTCAGTATTTCACGACAGCGACGTTGGTGTCAATTGCGTTACCATAACATGAGCTCCGCTGGACCACATCTCTTTGACGAGCGATTTCCGGGCAATGTTCGTGGGGAGAGATGATAACATGAAAGCCGACAGCGCTACAGTATGGTGGCCTTCTGGACGTGGAATTGCGTCTTCTGCTCGAAATGACTTGTGCCATGAGATCCGTAATGAACCGGGCTCAATGTCTGGTACTAGATATGTCAAACGACTATGGAAGCTTCCAGGATACTTACCTCGCAGTAGACGCTTTCCTACCGCGGTAAGGCCCTCCCGCTTGTCAACGCCGAGATAATGTCTGACGGTAGTATTGGAAATAACAAGATCAGTTACTTCCTTGGGTTCTTCGGAGGTATGCAGCTCCTGGAATGCATATGCGCCACTCCTGCATGTCGAAGTCGGTCGTTAGAATAGTTTGACATTTCAAACGAGTGCCATTCACCAAAGCCCACTGCCGGTACCAGCGCCCCAATCTATGATACGTTCAACCCTCCACTCGGGTTCAAGACGGCGCTTGACGTGATCAAAGACCGCTGTAATCGCAGAGTAATGAGCCGGGAGCGCAACAGAGGCGAAGGCAGATCCATCGCGGTCGGCATGTTGACGAGCTTGGGCCTTTGTACGGTATCTCGTATCATATTCAGCATCCCAGCCGTCTTCCCAGCTACCGTCTCGATTTCGTGCTTGGAACAAGCGTTGCGCATCGCTGTGGAGTTGTGTTTTATCAGTCTCTGGAATCTGGTTCAGCACGGTCAGACTTCTAAGGTCGAAGTATTGGCACCAGAGATGATAACGTTGATAGACTTTTGGAGTTCAAGCGGAAGGATGACTGAGCCGATACCATAACTGCCGAAATCTGCAGCTGGAGATTTCTGGCTTGGGCGTCTAGTTGCCTCTTCCGAGGCTTCGATTGAGTCGACCTCAGAAATGGACACAGTAGAAGTGTCAGAGTTCTGGAACAGCTCTGGGATTTCTTCCAGTTCTTTCTTTAGGGGAGCATGAGGTCCTCCTCGATTGCGTTTTTTGCCGCCAAGCGACATGTCTACATCGCGCAAAAGGGTTTGCAGTGCGGGGTCGAGGTCCACGCGTGGGTTTATGTGGGGAGAGGAGTAAGGCCGTGTAGACCCATATAATGACGCGATAGAGGGGCCTCTCAGAGCCTTCAACCCGCCATACCGCGTCGCAGAGAACATCGACGGCGGAGTTGGGTGAATGTCACAACGTCACAAGCTCATCCGGAAACCCTCACCATGCCCGCAACGCGTACGCCACCGGAGGGCAGCGACGGTGAGAGGCCCTCCAAGAGAACGAGGGTTTCAGTCGAAGAAAACGACGCAGAAGTCGCGGTAAAAACTGTTAAAGACGACGACGATGAAGAGGACGAATTCGAGGAAGAAACATCGCACGAACCCGAGGTTCGCGCCTCCGACCTGTATCTTGACACGGCAAGTGCGTTCTGGTCATTCTAACTTGCTCCAATGCTCATTCCTACCAGATTAACAGGGTCATTCTCGATTTTGACTTTGAGAAAGTATGCTCGGTCTCACTAACCAACATCAATATCTACGGCTGCCTGGTTTGTGGGAAATATTTCCAAGGCCGAGGCCGGAAATCGTACGCCTATTCACATTCCATACACGAGGACCACCACGTCTTTATCAATCTCCAGACAGCGCAGGCAATAAACCATCTCCATGCATTCTCCGCTGCCGCTCACAGCTATTTCCAGGTCTACGTCCTCCCCGATGGCTACCCGGTCTCGGATCCTTCGTTGGATGATATTTCATTTGTCCTCGCACCGTCCTTCAATCCCGCATCGATATCCAATCTCTCGTCCCCCGCGCATCTCGCAAAACCGTCGTATGACTTGGCCAACAAGGTGTACTTGCCCGGTTATGTCGGTCTCAACAACATAAAACGAAACGACCATATGAATGTGATCATTCATTCCCTGCTTCACATCCCTCCGTTGCGGGACTATTTGTTGCTCTCCAACTTCCGGGGCAAAGAAAGCGAACTTCTCAAGCGCTTTGCTGGCTTGGCAAAAAAACTTTGGAACCCCCGGCTGTTCAAGAGCCAGGTCAGCCCGCACGAGTTTCTGCAAGAAGTCAACAGGGCAAGCGCCGGCAAATTTAGACTGGAGCAGCAGGGTGACCCCGTCGAATTTTTGGGCTGGCTTCTGAATCGCCTGCACAAGGATACCGGCGGCACCAAACGGCAGGGCTCCAGTAAGTCCGTCTGTGTACCCATCCCGCTCCATGATACGATCTTCTCGCTAGGTATCATCTTTACGACCTTCCAGGGCGAACTTCGCGTGGAAACACAACAGGTGGTCCTCCGTTCGGACGCTGGTGAAAATGAAAAACCCCGCTTTGATATTGCGCGCGGTAAGCTATCACGTCGTGTCGTGAAGGAAGACTCATGGTACCCCACCAGACATCACGTCGACAGTTTCGCCGTTTCTGTTCCTCGCGGTCGATCTCCCACCTCCTCCGCTCTTCCAGGATTCGGTAGAAAAAAATATCATTCCACAAGTCAGCATCCATTCTGTCCTTGCAAAATACGATGGGCGGACTACTCAAGTGAGCGGGCACCTCCACCAGCGATATACAAATCATCTATTAACGTCTCAATCGAGGAATCTGCTGGTCAATTAAGGCGATACAAGTGCCAGCGCCTACCCCCGTACATAATCCTACACTTCAAACGATTCACGAAAAATACATTCGTTGAAGAAAAAAACCCGACCATTGTCAACTTCCCGTTACGTGGTCTCGACTTCCGGGATTGTGAGTGGATCTTGCCGGCCCCTTCGTCTATACTTACCGGGTCCTCCTGCCTTGCCTCCCACCTCCATCAGATGTCGATGCACCCCCTTCTAACGAATCGGCGATATACGATCTCATTGCCAATGTCACCCACGAGTCCGTGGCAGGTACGACAAGGGATAAAGAGAACACGGTATGGAAGGCGCATCTCCGCGCTGCGGGAGGAGGAGGCGAGGGCGAAAAATGGTTCATGATCCAAGACCTTATCGTCGAGGAGGCACGCAAGGAGATGATTTTTCTCGGGGAGACAGTATTACAAGTTGGTGACTCTCCCGCCCGCATGTCGCCTTACTCATGTGTTTTTGGCCTAGATCTGGGAGCGACGACCCAATGAGCCGAAAGGGAACACGGGAGCCGGGGGTATGGATGTCGATAAATAAACCAATTGTTCTCTATGTGTTATTGGACGACCTTTGGACACGTGTAAACCTCGAAGCTTGGAATTCTACATATGCGCGCTACCGCACAAGTATTTTTACTTGCCATTCTCCGATACTCGTCGTTCTTTGCCCTCTACTACTTTGGGCTCAACGGCGTCAATTTTGGCGGGCACGGCAGCTGCTTGCGTTGGAGAGGGTTCAGGTGACGTTGTCGTCTTTTCTTCCGGCGCGCTCGCTCTTCAACTGCGCATTTAATACCCGCACACCTCGGCAAGATGAACCAAGCGCCTGACCTTTCGAGTTCCCTCTTTTGGATGATTGGAAGGAAGGTGTATACCGAGATGCCAACTCCTGGTTTGAGATCTAATCAGCTCCTCCACCAAGGTCGCGGGTGAAGAGAGGAAACTGCACCTACCCGCGGCGGCCGCAAGTAAATAATTTATCCCCGGCCTTTGCATCGGGGCAGTCGTGGAAATTTCAAACTTGAAGTAGATTTATTGCTATCGCTTTCAAGACTTTCGGCGGTCGGCCAGCGAGGGCTAATCACGGGAAAGATCGGTCGCGGGAAGGGATCAAGTCGGATGGATGGAGAAAGTACATACCACAGTTGTGTCACAGTGTGGGTGGACGGAGAGGTCGAGGTCAAGTCGCAAATGTCGTAACGTAAACGACGTAGACGCGCCGAGAACGAACTTGTGATCACCAAATCCGGCAACTTCGCTTATGCCACGCGAAAGGATAGCGTCGCTAAAAGCAACGTTATAGTTCTGAAGAAAAGTCCGTAAAGTCCGATTCGCTGCACGTTACGGCGTCTAGACCGGTCGAAAACTGTATGTCGCCCGTCCACTGGACACGTCAAGTCTTTTTTAACTGGCCACCACTGATATCTCCGTCAGGACTTTAAGCTCAGCGGCATTGCACCATGACAGCATGTCTGCGTCCATTTCTGGGAATTAATAAACTGGTTCGAAACTGCGCCCGCAAGTACGAGGAAAAAATGCATGTGGAGTTCAATTAATGCAAGGTACACGGAGGAACGAGGAGACGAGTCGGAGAATTGAGATGGGAAGGAACCTCGAGTTGAGGTTCATATTAGATCAGATGCCCAAAGCCTGGAGGAGGTCACCGACGGAGGAGAGCAATAGGCAGCGGGTCACTTACCACGATGGCGAGCCTAGCGGCCTCTTCCTTGGCAGCAGATTTGGAGTCGGCGACACCAGTGCCTTTATTGTGAGATTAGAATGTCAGGCGGGTTGGAAATCGATTGCGCCGCTACCTTTTACCTCGCCAGAAACTACGACGACGGTTGAGCTCAAGAACACTACGGCGAGCAAGGAAATATTTTTACCTTTGCACTGCACCGTCCACTTGATTTGGTGGGATGGTCCGCTGGAGGACTCGACCCAGCTCACGAGATGAATCGCATTTTTGCCTTGATAGTCTAGGCGAGAAAGCGTCAAGCCCGATAGACGACGGCGACGGGAAGTTCAGCGCACAGTTGTTGAGGGTGGTTATGGAGCCTACGCAAAACGTTGAGTGAGTGAGAATGAATGTTGAACTGCATTTACTAGTCATTTTTCGAGTCGATAGTAAGAGCAGTCGGAATAAGGGACCTTGGCCAGAAAACATTCCAGACCCTGCACCTCTTATATTTTTCCTCGGGACGTCCGCGATGATCTGATCAGACAGATAAATCGCCCAACGGTAGGATTTACTATTCCGTTTCAGATCCCGTCGTCTTGCTGCCACGCTGATAACGAGCGGGGTCGAGGTCCGGTTTTCATTTGCGGTGGGTTGAATGGACGTTGCCGGAGCTGCTTTGGGCCCACTTCGCCGCAGAGCTCGCCAAGATGAGATGTAAATCTGCCCTTGACACTTCCAAAGTGGAACCAACGAAGCCACGCGTTCTCTGTCGGGAAGATCGAGATATGGCGGGCTCAACTTTGCTGCACATCCCATCACCGCAACGCCTTACCGCCGGGTATGCCGGGCCTATTGCAAAGTGGAAGGAGATGATGACGAGCGTCAAAAGAAATACAGTGTGAGAGTCCACGACTGTCGAGCCGCCCATCTGCTGCGACGGTTTTAACACTGACGTGAGATGCACCAGTGAGGCTCCGGGAAGTACGCGCAAACGTCCATTCACTGAGTAACCTGGACGGTCCGCAATTTTCCCAACCTCACCGCGAAGTCGCAGATCCTGGAATGATACGATAAATTTCAGATCCAATGATTCAGAACAAGGATGGACTAATATACCGGTTCCTCGACCGAGATCCGCACAACGTGGCGACCCATCCCTTGGGCAACGCTTGATGAATACCTCAACGCAGCACCCGATGGGATTGGGTACACCTATAGGTCAGTATGTATCAGTCTGCCCAATGATACAGAAAGGAAATGAGATTCAATCATTTGATGTTACAACAGACCCCGACGTTCATGTACTCCAATCGTCATTTAGTTTCCTCGGTCAGGCTTTTCAAGGCCTGTTTCGCAGCGATATCTCTCGCAGAACGTTTCAGTGTACCCGTGCCAGTCCCTCGAACTTCGCCCAAGACTGGTGAGACGACAATCAATCAAAGCGCGAGTATGTAAAGGCGGATGAGGTTTACTTTTGCAAACACACGTCCAGGTTGGGGCACTCTTATTGCCAGAGGTAGAGTCCTCCCAGCTCAAGGCGGCAAGTTGGGCCTTTGACTGGAGATCTGTACTCATAGCATTAGGACACAAGTGCGGAGCGGCAAGACGGCGAGAGTCACAGTTGTTAAGGGCAACAGTTCCTTCATCTGCAAAGAACGTCAGAACAATAGTGAGCAGGCACCACATAACCAACCGTTGGGCATGTCTCGTCGGTCAGTCAGGAGTTAACTTGACACACACTGACGCCAGGTGGCTGCTCTTATACCTCGTCACAGTTTGGCGCCGACGGAAGGACGGATTTGTCACAAATCTATTATCTGTGCTTCTGTTATTGGCAGTAAAGCTGTTCTTTGTCGGCCTGAGGAGGAGGATAGAGAATGGGAGCTGCCCTGCGCATTCCTGTAGATAGTACAACATATGTCTTGACTTTGGAAACCTTGAATTCGCCTCCTCGCGGACGGGGATCAAGCCACGATGTACCTGGGGCTGATCGGGAGCAAGAGATATATCGGGGTAGGACACGAGTTGATTCTTCTCTGGCGGCTTCAAGTAACCGGCGCGCTGGAAAAAAACCTGGTTGATGATACGACCCGCACGGCCTCGCACGGCTCCTGGCATCATCCCGGCGTGACAGCGGAGAACATTGGGCGGCAGAGATGCGTACAAGAGGACCCAGCGTTGCTTAGAAGACTGCGGCATCGGGCATCGACCGTGAACGCAGTGGGAGAGAACAGATGAAGGTTGGATGAAGGACGATTTTGTTGAACCGTGACCGTGACAGTCACCCGATGCCAATGTTGTCAGGTATTTCCGAGATCTGTTCGGAATGGTCGGAAATCTGTTTCGTGTCGAGGAGATAGCGTATATTGCGCCTGTACATGCGTTGAGAAGCTCATGGACCGGTTGTTTCAGTGTCGAGTTTAATTTCGGTAGGATTTTTGAAAATGCAAACTTTCACGCACAGTCAGTCCTGGCGGCGAGATATAGCACCCCTAGGCAGACTGAGGATTCGCAAACCGGTACAGAGCTCCCCTATCAGACCGAGGAAACTTGCTGGAGAAATTTGCTGACTATTTTCCATCCTTTACCAGTGATCAATCCCAACTTGATTTTTCAACCGTGGGAATTTGTTTCGTTGAACAGTCAATTTTGTTCATCGCACGAAGCGTCTCTTTCTGAAACCAGAATTTCTATTTTCTAAGGATACTCATAGCGCCGTATCCAATACATATGTGTAAAGACTCGAGTCCTGATGTACCATGGCACATAAATAAGGATGCCGAATATATAAAATGTCAATGGGGGATCTCTAGTACTAGTATATCGGTCGGAGAGTGCTCTAAACGGAGGAAGCAGAGAGTGCAGCGAGCAGGGCGAAGTGATTCTTCCAGGCTGCACTGCGTGAGAGATCCTCTCAATTAATAGCCTTGGGCAATCAAGTCAAGTGCTTTACGAGCAGCGCGTTCTCGGGCGGAGCTTTTGGTGCTCCCGGTACCGCGGCCGTACTCGTATCTATTCACTGAAAAGAAGGTTGAGAAAGGATTCTGGCAGCAACGCGGGGAGGGATACGGATGGGTAGGAGAGTGATAAAGAGTTGACTTACGATACACGATCGAAGACCATTGGGCTTGGTTCAAGGGCCCAGTCTGCGTATCTTCGTACTCGACGACCGCCCCTCGACGCTGAGCGATGTTGTTCAGCTCAGTTCTGTTGTGGTCTCGAGCTGAAGACGAAGAGCCAGTTAATTTCTGGGAGGAAGTTCCGGGTCGGATAATCGTACGGGGCTGGGGCGATTGCATTGCGTAGCGGTACATGCACAGAGAGGGCTCGGTGGTAGAACAAGTGAGGGGGGTGGGTGAATGAGGTGGTTGAAAATCGAGTGCACACATTTTATAGCGATGAAAATGCAGTCCATCGTCGACGAGTTACGCCCATACGTTCATCCGTGCAGTTGAGTTTATCGGGTATACGTAGATTCATTCTTCAGCGGCATTAACAGCTTGGGGAAAGCCCTAGGAAGGAGGTAACCCCGAGCCGCGATGTCCCATCGAAGTTAATCGAGGAAGATCAGTTATTGTGAACGCCGACCTAACTGATTGTGGGCGAAACGAACAACAAAAAGTGCTCACAAAACACGTCAAGGAGATATTTTGGGTCAGAGGGCGCGGACTATAGGGTTACAGCTCACCTACTGCCAACACTGGTGAAATTCCGGGTTTCTTCGGGCCTTTCGTGTTGAGGAAATGGTCGCGACTACCCCACATGGCAAGAAGTAGTGTATATGGTGGGCGCCCTTGTAAAAGTTGTTGCGTTCTATGGCATGTCGAGGTGGTGTGAAACACAGCGCGGCTTGGTTGCAAACCGAGGCCGCATGTCTCAACTCCAACGAGAAGAATTGGTCCGATTGAGACTGCGGCGCGACGGCAGGAGAGGGCGGATGCGAAATTTGGGCCAAGTACATACAGCAGTGCGTTACACACCAGTGGTTAAAAATGCAGAAGGTTGATGGGTCCTTGGTTCACCGACGAACGCAATCGATAGATGGGCGCGCAGGCGGCAGAGACGCTAAATTTTGAGCGCCGTTTGAGTTGAATGGCCGACACTGGATCCTGGTATGACTCGGACAGGGTTCAGGGTGCGCCGAAGAGGTAGCAGCGGGCTGTAGATATCGATGTGAGTCAGTAATGCAATTTATGTAAATCAAAGAGGTTTGCATTCTCCGGCTTGGGATGAAGCGACAGTTGGGGAGATGACGCGAATCACCGACGGTTGAAAATCCCGCGGGATCGGTTTGATTTCCTAGGCTCCACGTGGACGACGACACTCAGCCGCCGAATCATAATGAAATTGACGCCTTAAAACCTTACTTCCAAGTTGAAGCTGTGCAACTGTTTCAAAGTCCTGCGCCGCATGAGCTCGACTTGGACCCGAAATCAACGCGTGAAGACGCGGGAATTCGTCCTTCAACTGTCAGAATCAGAAGGCTTAAACTAGCAGTATGCGCGAAAGTAGCCCGTAGACAGAGGCTATCGTACCTCGATATGTTGTAGCGCCTAAGATACCCTAGGAACATAGCGTCAAAGGCATTTTTCCGAGCGTGCCACACGCGATCTCGGACCTATAATGACTCTAGACGCTAATCGCTGAACCATCGGTATAGGTGCCGACGAAATGAGTTAGATTGGGCACTGAGCCACGGCGAACCTGTCTTCCCAGTGCCGGAAAAAAAATTGAAATGACCTCCCATGCATTTCACGGTGACGTTCATGCCAGTCCTCCCGGACATTTTGAAGTCTGCGTCGCGAGTGACGGGACATGAAACGGATTTTGCATCGTCGGGACGCCATGATTTTCGAACTTGAAAATGTTGATGTATCAGGCAGGAGGAGAGCGCCAATCGGGCAGGGCGTCAAGCCAATTTCCGAGACGGTTGAATAAGTGCTGTCGTGTATATCGCAAGCTGGACGCGAACCCCCGGTTTAATTCAACAAACCTACATTCAGGCCAGCGTCGAGCCCGATTAAACCAGAATCCTATAGAGCACAAATTTGACACTGGCAGGCGTTCGAGATCTTGTCAGGATAGCACATAGGTCAAGTGTACGGTAGCGTGATACCGGACCCTCCGAAAATAGTGGGTTGGAAACCATTTTGAGAATTGCGTTTCAGAGTGAACGCAGACAGGGACTTGGTGACTGTCCGCAGAGGAATTGGAATTTGCGACCACCTCCCGTATCGTACGGAGGAGAATACATTATAGATGAAACCGCCAACATTGATCCTCCAGCGTTGCATTTCTAGCCCGAAGCGGACGGAGAAGTGTTGTATTCGTGGCGCAGTCGAAGGTTCACAAAGTTGTTTCTGAAATTGTTGTTGGGGGCTCAACCTCCCGCAGACGGCGAAGTGTTCCAGTGGCACGCAGGGCGGCGTTCCAAACAATTAGTTACTTCCGCCGTGTTGTTGAGCCACCCATTCCCGAGCCCGTGTAAACGGCCAACATTGATCCTCCAGCGTTGTGTTTCTAGCCCGAAGCGGACGGAGAAGTGTTCGCGGCGCAGTCGAAGCTTGTTCGATTTCACGAATTTGTTTCTGAGATTGTTGGTGTTCTAACACCCAGGGCGGCGTTCCAGACAGTTACTTCCGCCGTGTTGTTGAGCCACCCACCCTTCCCCGAGTCCGTGGAACATTGTTTAAATTCGCGTTTGAGAGCCTTGCGACATTCCGGAGCATCACAGCAGGGTTCAACTCGACAACGCAGGGAGGCAATCCATAACTGCTAGCGGAGAGAGGACAAACAATTTCCAAGGGGATGGATGGGTCCACCGCGGTCATTTTTTCCTGTGTTTGCTGACTCGGTGCTTTCCAGTGCGCTGTGGGTAAGTCTCCAATGTCGTCGCATCAAGATCTACAGCGAGCGGTCCGAGAGATGGGATATCGATCAAAGGTGTTGGATTCGGATTCGACACGGACGCGACCCTGAGCTTCGAGGCGCCTCCCTTGTTGCGGACACCATGGCCAACGGGCGCAGCAGCTGTAAGGTTTGACATCAATTTCGTCCTCCCGAATCCGATGGCAGGCGTCAAAATTGAACACATCGCAGAATGTACATACGCCGGAAATCGACGGCGATGGCTAGGGTTGTTTCGGTTGGATGGTTGACCCCACATTGGGTTGACGTTCAGTTATTATCCCCGAAGATAGCCGAGCTCGTTGTACACCAGTTTATGCAAAGTATGTGCTTCAGTCGAATCCAGTGAGACACCAGCGGAGTTGGTTGGGGGACCGAGTAGGCGGGAACAGGCTACAGCACTCATTAGACGACAGCGCGTACACGCAGGTGGTGTTGAGTCGTTCGGGGTTTTTTCTCCGGACTAAGTGTCCGGATCCAGCGCAGTTGAGGGTACCAAAGCCGACGAGGATTAAGGAGGGAGGGAACAGCGCGCTCTACCGCACTGCGACGTGTGTGCGGGGATAGTATACTATCCATGTCCTGTTGTTTGAAATTCCGAGTCAGACACCCAGGCGAGGGGTGGGGTTATCCCCGAGATGGCCGAGTCCGGGCAAGTCGAACACAGTTTGAGTTTTCTCCGGCTCTAGGCTCCAGTGCGGTTGGTTGAGCGACTGCGCTACAGCATACCGAGTCAGTGGGTGCTGAACGGGGGTTTCCGAAGGCGAATTGTAACAAAATGGGATTGAGATCCCATCGCACTGCACTGTGCGCCAGGTGTGCGCGCTCGACCGGTGAATTAAGAAAGCGCCCATAACGGCGTACTACTGTGCGCAGCCCGGTAAAAAAAAAAGCGGGAACGAGGCAGGATTCGGGACCGATATGTTATCGATTCCACAGGATGAAGAAGCGTGTTGAGAGAATGGAATGAGAGAGACTTACCCAGCCCAGACCGAAGTTGTCAGAGATTAGAGTTTGCAATTTCAACAGCAATTGAGGTCGGGTGGAAAGCAAGTGCGACGAGGGGGATTGCGTCGACCGACCACAGCAGTTGGTTCCAGGGAAAGGCTTCGCGGATGGGTTTTGGAGAAAAGGTTGTCTGGGAATGGCCGGATACAGCCGAATACAGCCGAATTTCTTTGATGTGAGGCTGAGGAGTCGCCGTGTATACCACCGAAAGTCCCGCCAGACAGGTGTTCGTGAAGGAGAGAGGCGGCGGGTTCTCATAAAGGTCAAGGTCCACTGCCACTTCATTATTGTCAACAAAGTTAGACTACTTTTCGGGCATCACTGGCAGGGGGTTGGCATCGGAGTCGACTGTGAGCGGGTAAAGATCGTCGGGTTACAACAGCAGTCCAGGGAAGAGGCGACCTTGTTCTCAGGTCAACGAGCTTCGAGAAGCTCAAGTAATTATATTTTTCTGGTCTTCGTTTGGCGCCTTGGAATGGGTTCCCCTTGCGATTGGGTGAACGAACGGAGCGCACAGGAGGACTTGTGTGCATCATTCTGCGCAGTGTCACGGTGCCACAAAAAGACATGGGCGGCAGCGGCAGGTGGACACGACTGCCGAGGAAGATTGATTCTGATTGAACGGCCATACGAGAGCAATAAACTGGAAATGGGTGCAAAAGATGGGCGCAAGAGGGAATATTGGGGGCGGAGAGGCGCAATATGGCCTCAGGGGAGTAAGAGGGGGACGGTGAGAGACGGAACAGGGTCACCGAAAGGTGAATAAAGCGGCGCAATCGGCTTGGCCGGTCTAACCCTAGCCAAAACAGGGCGCAACACACCAAAGTCGGCTTGCTTCTTCCCACAACCCTTCTCTTCGTCCGTCGTCTAGGGCGTCGTACTCGCCTCTTTGCCGTCGTCGCTGGCACCGTCCTCAACGCCGTCCTCGCCCCTCCCTTCCGCCCTACTCACCCCCCCATATCGCCCCATTTGTAAGACCCCTCCCAGCCGTCTTTGCCGTCTTCTCAGCCATTTTCGCAGTCTTTGGGCATAATCCCCGACTTACCGTCAAACCATGTCTCAAAATCAAGGTGATATCCAGGAGCGGATTGCCGCCGCACGTCGGGAGGCGGAGAGTCTGAAGGAGAAGATTCGTACCAAGAAGGAGTCCTCAGCGGACACTAGTCGTACGTCCTCGGCCCTCATCGCTCGATACGCTCCTCTGACCTCCCGTCAGTGCGCGCAATGGCCGCCGAGGTCGACCCCCTTCCCCGTATCGTAATGAAGCCCCGACGGGCGCTCAGGGGCCATCTTGCTAAAATTTACGCGATGCACTGGGCCGCCGACCGTCGCCACCTCGTATCCGCCTCCCAGGACGGTAAACTCATCGTCTGGGACGCCTACACCACCAACAAGGTCCACGCCATCCCCCTGCGGTCCAGTTGGGTCATGACCTGCGCCTACTCTCCCTCTGGCAACTTTGTCGCCTGCGGTGGTCTCGATAACATCTGCTCCATCTACAACCTCAACAGCAAGGAGGGCAGCGGCGTCAAGGGTGCCCGCGAGCTCAGCGCACACTCTGGCTACCTCAGCTGCTGCAGGTTCATCAACGACAGACAGATCGTCACCAGCTCTGGTGACATGACCTGCATGCTCTGGGATATTGAGGCCGGTGTCCGCGTCGTCGAGTTCAGCGACCACACTGGGGATGTCATGAGGTACGCTTTTCCACCCCTCTCCGATTCACATCAATCTGACCGACACCGCCTTGTCAGCTTGTCTCTGGGCCCCAACCAGAACGTCTTTGTCTCCGGCGCTTGCGACGCAACGGCCAAGTTATGGGACATTCGTAGCGGACGTGCGACGCAGACCTTTACCGGTCACGAATCGGACATCAATGCTGTGCAGTGCGTATTTGTGCAGAAGAACCGAGTACCCCTGGCTGAGCAACCTGATCAGATTCTTCCCCAACGGCGACGCCTTTGCGACTGGCTCCGATGACGCCTCTTGCCGACTGTTCGACATTCGCGCTGACCGCGAATTGAACACCTTCACGCACGACAACATCCTTTGCGGTATCACCTCCGTTGCCTTCTCCATCTCGGGTCGCATCCTGTTTGGCGGATACGACGACTGGACCTGCAACGTTTGGGACACCCTGAAGGGCGAGCGTGTCGGCGTGCTCACCGGGCATGAAAACAGAGTCAGTTGTCTTGGTGTCAGCACCGATGGAATGGCGCTTTGCACGGGAAGCTGGGACAGCACACTTAAGGTCCGCCTTTTATCCTGTCTCTTTAAACTCCGTATTAAAGCCATATCTAGGTGTGGGCATAACCTGTTTTGCTCACAAAATACCACCCCGTTGCCGTTGCGATCCTCCGCTCCCATCTCGAATACGAAAAGTCCGACTCTGCCTCCTTTCGCATCTCGCATCGGCATCCTTCCACTCATATATGATATTCCTCTATTTACTCACCCGCGCCCATGTCCGCATGGACGCCGAGAGTCGGTCGTTACCCAGTACAGGTACAGCAGCCTTTATACTACGTGTTTCTGTTGTGGTTTTCATATATCTCGCGCTTTTCTCTGCTTAACACCAGCCCTTCCGTATATATATTGTTCAATTCTATTTTTTTTCAAAGGGATGAATCGAATGCACCTTCTCCGGATTCGGACACGTGGATCAATTGCTAAACTTCTTTCGACCTTTCACCACTGCGAGCACCATCCTAGATGGCCGACGACGATGAGCGCGCTGCAAAGGCGGCACGGGCAAAGGCTATGGTGTGCCGCTCGTCGCTGGGGGGTGACCATTTCACTGAGACACGTTGCAGCTCAAGAAACGGCAGCAAAAGAAAACCGCGACGGGCGCCGGAGCGTCAGGTGTAACGTCCCCAATAAGCCCACCGCCGTCGAGAGCATTCACCCCGGCGCCGGCTGAGCCCACGGACGAGGAGAAACGCGACATAGGCGACGTGTAGGTGCATCTACCACCGCGTATGCAGCGTGTTGCGCTCCGTGTTCATCAGGTTGGGATTTTAGGTTCAATGTGGGCAAGGACGAGCCTGACTGGTTGACGGGCCTCCCGCGCGCGCCGTCACCGCCCCCGCCTGTGCCTGTGCAAGAGAAGTCGCCGCCGCCGGCAGCACCCACCTCGTTGCCGAGGCGAACGAGTCTAACGTCGCCGCCACAAGCAGGGAAGGAAGCCGTGTTGCAGAAACAGTTGAGCGCGCTCCAGGCGGAGAACGAGGCGCTCGCAGCCGATATTGCGCGTCTAAAGTCGGTTGAATCCCGTATGTGTTTTCTTTACAAGGTTCTACTTGCTTCGTGAGACTGATGCGAATAATTAATAGAGGCGCGGGAGACGGAAGCGCAGTTGAACGAGTCGCGTGCGGCGGCGCGGGCATGGGAGGAGCGGGTGCAGCAGCTCCAATCGGAGAATGAAACGCTGCAGCATAATCAGCAGCAGACTATCTCGCTGCTTGTTTCGGAAAAGGCGTCGCTCGCGTCAGAGCTTGAGCGCCTCGAGGGCGTGGAGAATTGTACGCCTTCTTTTCATTGCGTGGACCTCGATATCCGTTAATTGTCGTCGAATTAGCGGCCCGGACGACGGAGGCTTTGCTGGAGGAGGAGCGCCGGGCGGCGAAGGATCTTGACGAGCATGTTAAACGATTAAGAGCCGACGCGGGCGAAGCTACTGTGCGCATCCAGCAGTCCGAATCTAAGGAGAAGGAGCTTGCGGAGAAGTGTCGCGAGCAGGTGGGCTTTATTCTATCAACTCTCGACATACTATTCTCTAACGCATACGAAAGGAACGTGAACTGCAACACACCAATGCGTCGCTGAACGAGTCGAAAAAGGAGGCAGAGAAGCACCAACGCCGGGTGCGCGAGCTCAAGGAGCAGATCCAGAGCGACGACCGGCTCGAGCGCGCGGAGAACTCGCTCAAAAATACTCAAAACCGTGCGGATGAACTTGAATTTCAACTCTCGAAGCTGAAGCAGGTAACCCTGATCAGTTTACTCGCTCGCAGACTACTTTTAACGATATCCAGGCACACAGTACCCTCAAGACTGAGCGCGACGAATTTGATACCGAGCTCAAAACTCTCCGTGAAAGTGAGGAGCAGTGGAAGGCTAAACACGCGGTACTGCATGGGGAGCACGCCACTGTACAGCAGCAGTTGACGGCGACCACGGCGGAGAAGGATGTTCTAACTGAGGTCAAGGCGAAACTGCAGTCTGAGATCACCACCGCGCAAACGGCGTTCTCCCAACTGAACGAAAAGTTGCTGCAAGTTACCTCCGAGTTAGCAGCGGCTGGTCGACTCCTACAGACTACGCAAAATGAGCTCAAGGCTGCCAACCGTCGGGCGGAGGATGCCGAAAGGACGCAGCAGGATCTTCAGGCGGAGGGTACGACGCTGATGCGCTCCCTCGACGAGATGCGACCCAAGATCGTCGAGCTCACTGGGGTGAAGCTGGAGCTCGGAGAGAAGATCGACGGGCTCGAGCACACCTTGCGGAGTCGAGACGTCACAATCGGGCAGCTGGAGGCGGACATGGATGAGCTGCGAGATCAGAAGGAGCAGGCGGACCAGCGATTGCAGGAGGTTTTGTCTCAGCGCGAGAAGGATCGCTCTTTGGCGCAGGCGAGCTCGGGCGAGCTGCAAAAGGCGTACGCTGATCTTCGGGAGGAGTTAGACTTGTCCAGCGACAGTATCAGGTCGCTCGAGTCGGAACGTGCTAGCCACCGCCAAGAGAGCGTCAAGCGTCTGGAAGAGATTGAACGGCTCACCGCGACTTCAAACACTCAGCAGGACGAGCTATCTGTTCTGCGACAGGAGCTGGAGGAGCGCCGAACAGACCAGGATGAAGAACAAGACTTTTTGGCCCGAGCCCAGAATGAAATCGAACTCCTTCGTTCGGATATAGCCGTCAAGGACGAAGAGATCGAGCGTCTTCGTGAGGCTGTTTCATCGCCCACGGTTGACGACCATTCCTTAGACCACGAGCTCTTGAGCTCTCTCCGCCAACAACACGCCCTCGACCTCTCCGCTGCGCAGTCGCAGATCCGCGCCCTCGAGAACTCTGTCTTTGACGCGGAGGCCAAGTCGCACGCCCTGCGCAAACAGGTCAGCGCACTGGAGGATCAGGTCGCACAGACGCGGGGTGCAGCACATCGAGCGATGTCCCCAAGCCTCCCCTCGACCTCGCGCCCTGCCAGCCGCGCCGCGTCTGTGCGCACTAACCTCGGCGGTGGCGCGCCGCCGCTCTCGCGTTCGGTCTTTGACCAGAACCTCACCCCGGAGACGCGGCACAAGCGCAAGGTCAGCTTAAGCATGCTCAAGGCGCGCATCGACAGCGAGGTCGCGGCGCACGCGCTTGCGCATCAGCATAATTCTCGTCCGCCGTCGCGTGCGCTGTCGCCGGTGCAGTCTGTCGATGGAGATGAGCGGCCGGCGACGCCCCCTGCCCATGCACCCCCACCCTTTCACCGTCCGCAGTTCCTCGACGATTCGCATGTCTTTTGGTGCCATGCGTGTCACGGCGACCTCGTCATCCTTTGAACGCATTGCACACGCTTTTTATACTCTCTACGGAACACCTGCTAGTAAACACCATTCTGCGAATGTAAATATAATCTTGCTCCCCTTCATTCGTTACCGTAAAGACTCCATCGCGATCGTCACTGTGATCTCATCATTTCGACTTTCTCCCAATCTTTTCGCAAACGCTTTGCAAACGCTTCATCCAGTCCTCAGAACCTGCTTGACGGAGCCTCCACGTCTTTCCAACGCTTATTCAATAAGAAACTTACGCACAAGGTAAACCCGTCGCTCATGACCCACGTATCATATCTCATCGAAATATATGCCATGCTTCCACAGACCTAGCTATATGGCTGTACCAGCTGCTCAGGCTGCCCGCGAGCAGCTTACTCCTGATGCAAAGCGCATGACTGTGTCCGAACCATTGTCCCCCATTCATACCCTGGCATTCGAGATGTTGGCAGAGATCATGGTTCTTTCACTCACTCCCCGCAAGTATACCTACCACTTGGAAACCAACGCCGGCGCCAAAGAGGTACTGCGCTTATGCCGAGTCTGTACCTTTTGGCGCGACGTCGCGCTCGGCACCCCTCGGCTTTGGGCCGCACCGACTCTCCCCATAAATGCTTACGAGCTGGGATGGAACACAGCTCTCTCTCAGACCAAGATGTTTGTGGAACGCTCTGCGCCACACCTCGTCTCCGTCTCCCTTAACCCCCCCGGATCCTCCCGACGCGTTACTGTTGATGTATCGCCAATGTTGGCGAGCATATCCCACAGATGGAAGTCATTCAAGGTGATATGTCGGGGAGATGCATTCGATCTCGCTTCCCTAGCGCGAATCTCCTCGAACAGTCCGAAAAATCTCGAAATCCTAGAGTTGGAATGGAACACACCGACCGAATGGGATGGTTCAGAGCTGGACGTATTCCTCCAGTCGCCTCTTCTGCGCGACGTCACGATTAAACTGCCGCTCGCAACCTCAAATGTCGTATCCATGCCCTGGACACAGCTCACTCGGCTGTCGTTAAAATACGACTCGCCCCAGTTGTGTCTCGACATTCTGGCGAGCTGCACGAAGCTCGTCTCTGCCAGGATCAACACCAAGCAGTGGCTGGAGTCCGATTTACCCGACGAGTCCTACGTCGAGAGGTCTGGTCTGTTGGCACACCTTACCGAGTTGGTGGTTCATAGCCGTATCTGTTCGACAGGTGAACTCTTTGGCCCATTCCTGCGTCGTTTCAGGCTCCCTGCCCTCAAAACACTTGATGTTTCTCTTTCTTACCAACTCTCCCATCCCGACGATGAACACTTCGTTCCTTGGTCCGTTCCACCATTGACCTTCCTCCTTGCTCGATCTCCGCGTGTCCAGTGCCTCCGGCTTGGGGGCTGTGTCGAGGTGGAGGATGTACCAGAAATCCTCCCCCACGTCGCGAACCTCACGGAACTAGCGCTCACCGACACCGACGTCGACGATGCGCTTTTCACGACCCTCCGCTACTATGGTCCGGATACCACACCATTGGTCCCCAAGCTCGACAGCTTGCTCCTGGTGGAAGTCGGCGAAGACTTTGACGAGGCGAGCTTTGGGGAAATGGTCAGGTCACGCTGGTGGTCCGAGGATGAGCGGCTCGCGATGCCCTCCCCTCCTATTGTCGCCCGACTGAACCATATCCAGTTTTACAATGACGATCTGAGGGACATCGAATTTACTGGGTTCACCTCCGAGCTCAAGCAGACGCTCAAAGAATATTGCTCGCAGGGCCTCGATTCCGGGGGCTCGAACTATTTCTAGCTGTATCTGGGTAATCTATGGCGTGGATTGTATACAGGACTGATCCCGAACAAGGCCGTCAATCGAATTTGTGTCCAGGCAGAATACTGGTGCTCATCAACGCTCCGACTTGGACGAAATCTCGCTGGAGATGAATTGGGAAAGTTAGTTGGATAAATCTAGGGCCACTCTTTACTTCGCGTCGACCGCAGCACTTATTATTATTATTATCTACTCAAGTGTACACCTCTGGTCCTGTCCGCGCCGCATTTGCGCGACGCGTTGGCCTTCTCTGGCTTGAACGTCAAGCATCTTGGTTTCTTCTTCACCCACCCTCATGTGTCTTGTCTTTCGTTCTCAAAAAGTATACCCGTCCAATTTCCAACACGACATCCCTACAAATACCGCTTTTCCTCGACCCAACGCACTGGAACGATTTATTTCTCATCTCCGGTGCATCGAGGCCTTCGTCTGTACTTCATCTGGTTGTTAGACACTGGAAGATAAATCAGCGACACAAGTCACTCGAGCGAGAAACCTAACACTTGCGTGAAATAGTCATTTTTCGAACTGATTGAACACCACCAACCGCGCTTGGTTAACTAGACGACTGTGCCTGGGCTCAAGTTTGACGTCCAGCCACGACGTTTTCAGCGCGAATCCAAAAGTCGGGCAAACCGGAGAAGAGTCCAGCGTCCCAGTCCTCGTCGAAGGTGGCAGCGTTACACAGCACGACGCGGGAGACATCACGATATTCCTCGGCACCATGTTCTTCATCCATTGTAAAAATCACCAAGACCCGGAGATTTGGACAGCTGGCACAGACCGCGTCTACGAGTGGCCGGTCCGTCCAAGCAGCATCCAAGGCCACGTTTGTCAAGCAAGGAAGTCGTCTTAGCATCTCTGCCGATTGCAAATCAAAAACCCCCACGTGCACGAAACCAAGGTCGAGGTGGGTAAGAGTCGAGCACCAGGTCGGTTGAACGGTGCTGTTGTTGTCCAGAATCTCTGCGGTATCAACGCAGAGCCGGCGCAACGAAAGACTGTTGACGTGAGGAACTTGAGGCAGCGGAAACCCGACCGTTAATGCAAGGGACTGTATCCCACTGCAAGCGGCAAGGACTCTGTCCATTTCGGTAAAGTATGGAATGCGCAACGCTTCGACAGTCGTCGCGAAAAAGCCGGCAGGTTTCAACTCCATCAGGTTGAGAAATTGGTCCATTTGCTCAGAGTTATCTATCCCCACCGACTCGTAAAAGACTCGGTCAACCCTGACGGTCACTTGGATTAGACACTCTCGGTGCCCAGCCAGAAAATGTGACAAGATCCTACCATGAGTAAAAGTGGTGCGCGACCAAGCTCAGATTCAGCTTCACCACGCGATCTTTGTGGTTGGTTCGAATGGTAGTTACAACGATTTGCCGTTGCAGTTCAATGGGTAACGAAGGCATGCAGACTGGAACGAGTTTTCGCGGTGATGGTTCAAGTTAAGCGAGGAAAGCCGAAGAACGCCGATCATGACTTTGGCCTCATCCACGACCAGCAAAACGCACGACAAGACGCAATACTGGTTCATCGTACTGGCTGGACCACAGGCTCTCTGGGGTTGGGCACTGGGCTGGACAAATGACTCGGACAACAAGGGCGTGTGTGCCGCTTGGAGAACGGTCAAGGCCCAGCACTCTGCTGCCTGCAGGGCCGCTTCAAATGCAAACATAATCCTGTTAACTCTCGCTCAATGCTCTGCGCTCAGAGCGCTCATCCACCGACCAACTCTATGCTTTTCTTGCTCTTGGAGCCATCTCGGGAAAGTGGCTGACCTTTGCGCGCGTTTGCAGAGGTTACCTGGGGCGAACCAAATGTCAGCCTCTCCTCCCCTTCTCTTCCCGCTACCACCACCATCCCCTCCTCCTCCTCCTCCTCCTTCCCGCGCCCTGTTTCTTTCTTGCAAGCCAGCTCTTGCATAGTGCCGGCCACTGTGAGTATCTTCTCATCCTCCTCGACGCTCTTCCTCACCGTCATTTCAGACAATGTCTCCTCCTTCGCCGACAACTTCAACGAGGTCGCTGGTCGATGTACATCGAGCTTAGGTACTCGCCGGATGGATCGCCGGCCGACGATGGATAGACAGGACTCGGCGAGCCGGTCCTCGTCCGACAACCCCATCGCCCCGCTATCGTCGTGTCGCCGTTGCCCGGCCGCCTCCGCTCTCACTCGTCACCCTCCTCCTCCCTCTGGCGCCGTCCCCCGTCGAGCACGTGATACCCAAGCGATATACCTCAACACCGAGAAAGCCAAGTCGGACGCACAAGACGGGCATTGCGTACAGGATGGATGTGTCGCCGGTTCGGACGGATAGATGTGGATCTCTGCGGCGAGCTAGGGCGCTTCAGTCTCCCTCCCCGAGTACCCCATCGCCCCGCTGTCCCGACCAGCAATGCTTGCCCTGTTTGTGAGAAGCCGGCACCTCCACCACCGTCCACACCACCACCGACGTCCTCATCCGAAGCTCCACAGCGCGAAGACTAAGAGGTGCGAGCTCTGGGGACGCCCATCTCGTGCGCCGCGGCATGTGGGCACCTTGGGTTCTGGATTTGGTGCTTTGTGTGTTTGGTTAGTTTTTCCTTCGTTCTCTATTTTACCGATGCTGAACATGTTTCCTCAGGTTGTGTTTCTGCTCGGTACCCACTCGCCCGTCACGTTCGTCCGCTTCTCGGCGTTTGACGTTCGCATCCACGCCCACACGGCACCCCACGCCCACAGGCAACCGATACCCCCGTTTTGTTTGGACTCATAACAATACGATACCCGCCCGAACAACAAGCCCCACGCCCGCAGGCACTCGATACCCCCGCTTTGTGTTGGACTCACGCTCGCAAGCACCCAAGCCGCCAAGGCACCCGACGCCCGCACAGCAACCCACCGAGCCCACAGAGGTGCTCGCGAGCATCGTTCAAGTTTTACAAGCATTCCGCCGCGAAACCCACCCCAACGCAATTTTGTCAAGCAAGCTTCGACATGATACCCCCGCCGACCAATCGAGCGCGCGGCACCCCACGCCCGCAGGCACGGTGCACCCGATACCCGTCTTGGACCCGACGCCCGCACGGCAACCCACCCGAGCCCATAGAGGCGCTCGCGACCATCTGGTTTCAATTTTTCGCTTTGCTCGAACCTACAACCGTCTGCACCCAGTCTATATTTCTCTCGCGCCTTCTCATCCCGTTCGGACACCGTCTCAGCTCTTTTTCGGACCTTTGCTCTGTGACTTGTCTATTCTTTTGTGTTTTGCCTCGCGTAGTCTTCGTCGGACACGGGTTGTCCGAATTTCATTGTAATTCAAGTAGATAATTTATAAAATCGTCCTACCAGGTCAGCTGGGGGGCTTTGCGTTAGGCAATATCTGTGTGATGTTCGAGCATTCGCTTTCTTTTCTTGACATACATACGCCTGACTTGTATCCCGAACTCCACAGACAGCAGCTCAAACCTCTTCGCCTATATTACATTTTTGTACTCTTATTTTATGCCCCACAATACACAAAGGCCCCGTGAAGCTCCCGCAAAGGGTTGTCCGTTTCCGTGGTAAAATTTGCCGGTCATTTTGATGGCCGGATTTTTTTCTGAAGAGACAGAAAGTTGCCTAAGGACCTCCTCTTCACTTCTATATACTTGAAAACCCGCTGGGTTCATCCCCCGTGGCAGAATTTACCTTTTTGTAATTTTTTCTGCTCGAAAGTGCCCTCAAAAGGCCAACACCTAAAAGGCAATTTTCCCACGCTTGGGGGCACTTTCCGGGGAAGAAAATGTATGGGCGGGTAGCCCTAGGTCGTCGGTCGAACCTCAGCATGGTCGCAGGTTAAGCGGCGCAGATTTGCGCCCAGGATCAACCAAATACGTCAAAAAAATTGGCCTTTGATGGGGGCGGACAAGGCTTCGCTTGAGCTTCACGGGGCTCCCACAATCAATCCAACCTCGCCGCTTCCGACGCCGCCCTGATTTAAATTTGCAGCTTCGTCTTCACCAGCTTCAACAGCTCCACCGCCTTCGCGTGTGTCAAGTCCTCCGGTATCGACGCAGGACTCGCAACAACGCGCTCCAGGTGACCGCGCGCACGATTCCACGGCAGCCGCAGCTGGTACTCCGCGACCGCGACCAGCGCCTTGGCATAGTACTTACTACTCCGTCGCGGGAAACTCGACGGAGACTCTGAATGCCTCGTGCATGAGACTCCAGTCGGCGGAGTTGCCAAGAAAGAGTCCGGCCTCGTTTTCGTTGACCAACCACCGTGACTGGGGGCCGTCACGGTTCGTTGCAGCCTCGTGTGGTAGGTAGGTAGGTATATTGCCGGCGCGGTCCCGTTAAGAAACAGCCGGTGCCCGTACTACATACACGCGTCACTGTGTATGCTACGGATACCCTCCTTCTTTGTCCACTTAATCACCTGTGTGCACCCGTTGCACCTCCGTCAACTCGAGCACCAAAAAACAAAATACCGGTTGGATAATGAGATGCAACAAAGAACCACAGGGTCGCATGGCCGCCAAAGTCAGGTATGAAAGAAACAGGTATTATTCCAATGCAGTGTATAAGTACTCTGCCGGTTTAAATATCGCGCATGTCGAATATTCCGCGAGGACGTCGAATGTATATCTCGCCAGTCGCTGCACGACGTCAAAGTTCCGACTCTGCAGCAAAGCACGCAAAAGATCGTCGGCACAGTTCCACTTCCGAGGCAGCTCTGGGAGGAGTTTAAAGACATCCTCATAGAAGGTGCGTCGCAAAGCACAAAGGCCAGGGGCCGTGCAGACGATCAGTGCATGCCCCTCGCTTTCCACGCCTCTTCGACAGAATCGGCAGAATCGAAACGCTCTGGGCGCGCGCTTCCTGCCGCGTTCGTCGTAACGGAGAAGTTCGATGCCGAGGGTGTGCGCCGACAGTAACAGTCGAGTGAGAGCCTTGCGATGTGCGGGGACGGGGACGCGGAGGTATTGGCGCAGCTTTGCTGCGGTAGGGACGAAGTGACCATCCTCGTTGCGTTCCAACCGGCCCTGGATGAGAGGTATGCGAGAGGCCATCCCTGTGATGGTATCAGTCAGCCATTTCCGGCAAGCGTCGTCCAGCTTCTTGCGGACGCTAATTACTCCGTCCACCGATAGGTCGGCTAACGAGAGCTCGACGGGGACCGGGAGCGCATGCATGACATTTCGCAAATCTGAGAACCAGCAAGGATGTCCTTGTCGCGCAAGGAGGATGGAGTCACGGAAGGCCGCGCAGGCGAAATGATTGGGCGGGAGAGAGATGAGATACATCAGATAACCGAGCGCGATAATTGGTCGGCGGTAGGACAGTGGAATGATACCGGTTTCTGTGAACAAGACAGAGAGGATGGAACGACGGTGAAGGCCAAGAAGGCGACGGAGGAACTGGTGTTGAACGTCCGCGAGTTCCGCGAGATGTTTAGGGACGACATCAAGGCAGACTTCGCACCCGAAGGTTAGGTGTGGGTCCATGCGCGCCATGTAGAGTCGAATCCCCTCATACGGCGGAAGACAGCCAATCATGGCCTTGGCCGAGAAGGTCGTATTGCCCACCGCTCGAGCCTTGGACGCCTTTTTCGTGTAATGAGCAGCAAAAATGTCGTAGTCGATTGAAGAGAAGATAAGGCCGACGAACTTGTACTGTTTCACCAGTCTGATAACGGCGTCGCCGATTACCATGATAGGAAGGACGCGAGGCAGCGGCCCGAACAGCATCCATTCGGTTTTCAGAACGCTGATGACCATGAAGTTGATCCTGCACCATTGGAAGAAGCGGTCGAGTTTCCGCTGGAGTCCAGCCGCCGTGGTGGAGAAAAGAGCCACGTCATCGGCTTGCTCGAGATGCGATACCGGGCGGCCATTCAGACATATGTCGTCTGTGTCAGGCTCGAAGACGTCGGCGAGGTCGGCGAAGTAGACGTTCCAGAGGATTGGGGACGCAGTGTCTCCGGTGAGGACACCAATCAAGGACTTGAACGCGGCGGTGAGTTCGGATCCCTGCCTGACAACGTACGACATGCGAGCGTAAAGCATCCGCAGCCAATCGAAGAGCGGGCCCGAAACCCCCGCGGCGTATAGCTTCATCCAAAGAGTGGGGAGATCGGTTGAAGGGAAGGCATTGGTGAGGTCCACGAAGGCGACATATAGAGGCTTCCCCTCCGCTCGCGCGCGGTCAATAGCACACCGCAGGATGAAGCTGTTGTTGTGCGTCCGATATTTCTCGCGAAAACCGTTCTGGGAGTCCGGCAGGATGTTGTACGCCTCCGCCCAAGCACGGACACGCATATCAATGAGCAGCGTTAAGCATTTAAGCAGACAGCACTCGAGACCGATGAGTCGATAACTATCGGGGTCGTCCCCCGACTTCCCCATTTTCAAGATGCCGATTAGCAGCGTGGTGAACCAGTCTTGCGCGCCCGTGCGGTTCTCAACGCAATAGTTAAAGAGCTTGAGCAGCGCGTCGTTCGGGATCGACTGAATTTTCTTGTACGAGCAGTGGTCGATTCCATGGGCGCTCTTTGTGCTGCGATTACGGATTTTGAGTTTCATCCGTTCGATGTCGGAGAGCTCGAAGGGGCGGGAGAAGAACTGTTGTGGGGTGTTATCGGTGGTGTATGGGGGAATGGCGTCGGACATGAGGTTGCGCAGGCGCTTGACGTCGGCGTCGAAGTGTCCCGGCATCATCGTGGGGGGGTTTAACCGCTTCTCGAAGACTCCACGAAGTTGCTCTGCAGTTACTCGCGCGTCGCGGCGTTTGGGGTCGATGTATTTGCGCATGATTTGCCACCATTCTCGCAGGGTCTCTGCATTTACCAGCTTATTGAGGTTGTCGCTTTGGAGCTTGCGGACTCTGCCAAAGACGAAGATCAGATTGGGTTCATCGGGTGGTACGTTCTCAGAAACACACGTTAGGCGGTTGCGATGGGCGTCAGGTCTATCCCCGATCGCCAACTGAGCTGCCGAAACATTCACGACGATCTTCGGTTTGGGTGGGTCGCTGGCTGCTAGCGTCGTCGTCACTTTGGGCCAGTTCAGTCCGGTGTTGGGTGTACTAGCAGTTGGCCATTTTAATTGAGATGGGAAGAGCGGGTGTGCGCGATCGTACCTTGTGGGTAGTGCGTTCCATAACGGTGTACTCCTCAACAGCACATCCATCGGGATAATCACCTCGCCTGCAGCGTATGTCGCGGCTAGCGCCAGCTTTCGCGCCCCCGCAGTCGCGACACTCGGGGTCTCAGTGTTTGGAATATGGAAGAAGGTTAATTGGGCGGTGCGCGCGCGGATAGCCCTCGCGATGAGCTGCAATAAATCTCCGTTCGCACAGTCCCATCCCCGGGTGTAGTTCCTGCCGGTGGCGTAGCATATGGTGCGGATCGAGAGCTTGGAGGTTGTGAACACTTCCAATGCTCGATCGGAATTTGACGCCGTCAGAGCGTGCAGAATCCCCGTCAAGAGGGCCCTTCCTTCTACTTGCTTTCCTGGGATTCGCCATCCAGCGTTGTGGCGACTGCCCTCCCCCCAGTACACTCCGAATGCCGCCCTAGCATCAACTTGACCCTGCTTCCTGCAAGTGGAGACGAGATGGACCGTGACGCGGCGATCGCTGATACCGGCGACAGAGCCATAGAGGGCTCGGGTTGCCTCCTCGTCACTCTGTCCGGCCGCAATGGTTTCGGCCGTCAAGATGTCGCAAGGGGTAGGTGGCGGGGGCGCGGAAGGTACAGACGTGGTCGGAATGGGCAGCGGTAGGGGCGTCAAAGCAGGGTGCGGTTGTTTCGCTGGGAATTTCAGGTGGAGTGCGAGGATCGCATGGTCGGACCATCCGTCTGTGCGTATGACTTGGAAGGATTTCGACTGAAGTCGGTCGACGAAGTCGCGCGAGAAGAGGGCATAGTCGACGACGGCCTTGCCGCCCTCGTCTTTATCCTTCAGGTTTTCGCTGTCGACCTCCGCGTCGTCGCCCTCCGCGGCGTCGTCGCCGTCGTCGTCTGAGTCGGAGCTGGGGGGATTGTCGTCGTCCTTCTTCTTCTTTTTCTTTTTGCTCTGGAAGGAGGTGAACGCTCCTGGGGAATCCTTCTCGACCTGAGTCCCGTTCAAAATCTCCATTCGACTGTCCTCGCAGGTTTTCAAGAACCACTTGCCGCGCGTGTTCGTTTTCTGAACGAGGTCACAGGATGAGCGAGGCAGTGTCGAAGAGGCGGTTGTGTCGTTGTGAGTGCGGCAGTTGATGTCGCCCAAGGCTCCGGTCGGTTTGGATCTATCCACAGCGCAGAATGCTAACGCCTCCGAAAAGCGGTCTTGTGTGTGGACATCGCACCATTGGGTCCAGTCGTGGTTTGAATCAGGAAGGATGTAGGCCCCGATCAGGTACAGTTCGTCAAGCTCAAGAGCGATGAGATCAGGCCCGGAGACGCCTTCGAGGACTTTGAAGGGAATGTGATTGCGAATAACCACTGCGACACCGCCTCCCGGGCGTCTCATGCGTCTGTCATTTCTGCGCGAACGGGTGGTGAACGTAGTATGTAAGGTGCGGACTCGGAAATGAATGGAATGGTGAGTAAGATAGATCGGAACGGACCTCGTCGACCTTTGTTTTTGAAATTTTTCCCGGGATTACACTGCATTCCGTGGTCGCGGCGACCGACCCTGTCTCCCTTGGTCGCCGTCTGCCGACGGGCCTAGACCGACCCTGCCGAGCTCACGTCGACCGAGGTCTGCCTCCCTCGGTCGACGTCTGCGTCCGTCACGGCCACCGACCCCGGTCTCCCCTTCTCGACACAAGGCGGCAGACTGGGTGTCCACCTCGTACCCATTGCCCACTACTGCCTACTGCCATGTCACGTACTTAATCTACTTACAATAACGGTTACAATCGATTGTCAAAGTTTATTAGGCTGGAGACGACCCCGAGCCTGGGCAAGGCGGCGAGCTGTTCAGACCTCACTGTCGTCCCCCCTTCTGAACCACCATGCCAATGGGCCGCCGCCCGGGCGGCGCGCAGCAACAAAACACAAATTTGATGTGCTACATGCCAGAGCCTGAGATCCACCACAGCGACCCGAGCTCTCTTCGCGCGAAGGACAACCCACCCTGACCCTTGTAGCTTCACTGAGTCGATCCGGGGCATCTAGGGTAGTTTAGGGCGGACGCGGAGGATTAACAACAAGCGAGAAAGACGGAAAGCGTCGAGAATGGTCGACAGATCAAAATCAGCCAAATATTCCGAAACACACGCGTCGCGCAAATAACAACGGAACCTCAAAAACCAACAAAAACAGTGAATTGCAAGGCCATGTAGGGCAGAGGACACTGAAATGCTGACTATACCAATGTAGGCACAGGTCGGCAGGGGTCTGTCGCCGCTGGGTCTGTCGAGGTCTGCCGAGGTATCTCGGCAGACCCTCTGCCGCCGGACGGACGGAATGCAGTGATTCAAGTTCAGCTCCATGGCCGGTTGACTTGAAGTATATATGCCCTGATATATGCCACTGCCTGGAGTGCTACTGAACAACTACTTCCGCTGATTGGCGTTCGTCGCAGCGAGATTGATACTGCCACGGCTGTGTGTAGGTCCGGGGTTTTGTTATAGCTCACACTGTGGGACGGTGATGGGGTCTTCGGTGCGGTATTCTTATGTGAAAAACGGATGCCGTGTTCTTGAGACGATCCGAAAGATTTCAAACCGCAGTCTGATTTCTCTCGTTGAGAGGACTCGGGCGCCGTGTGCATGGAATATTTTCCCAATAAAACCATCACCCAGTTTCCACGAAAATCTTCAACCCGGAGACTTGGGACATTGGACAGAGCCGGAAAATAACTTGGAAATCCTGATCCGACCCACCGTACCTTCTTCAATGGGGTTGTGTGAAGAGCGCGCGGGGGTGTCGCGGGAATGAACTCAGTGAATGTGTACGGATACGCTCACTACTACATACCGAGGTCCCTATGCTCTACTTACACAGTCCACACCCTCCCCTTTCTAACGAGTCCACGACCCCCAGCACCAGTGAACACCCGACGCAACGCAGATCAGACTTTTTCAACCACAGCCTCCCAATCGGGAAATTGAACCCCCTATCCTATCTCCGCCAACGTTGTTTTTCTTTTTCTCGGTTCCTCCTCCCTCCTTCCCGCTCTGGAACCACTTCACTTCTGCGTCCTTCTGCGTCCTACTTATACTTACTGATGTTGGTAGTGTATCAAAGCGGCGAGCTAAACGAACGACTTGGAAGTGCAGCCCCAACTCAGTTAATTACATGTATATTCATCGCATCCTATGCGATAACGAGTGGTCCGATCACAGCCTTTCCTTTAAGCCTATACAATTTCCTGCGTTAGAGCGAGATGTGTATTGCAATTGTGCTCTTGGACCGTGATATTGGATGTGGCGAGAACGGGAGAGATATACATAGAATATGTTGGTGGGCCCAGGCCCGTGTTTGCAAGGGAGCGATGGCGATGGCGATGGGCATGGGCCGGGGGGCTGAATCGAATGTCCATGCGGAGCGGGGGCGTTGGATTTCAGGAGGGTAGGGACTGCTTCCGCCAGTGGCCCACCTTCTCTCGAAGGTGTTGAGTTGAATTCATCGACTTGGACCTGGACACGGACAAGTCTCCTCCTCCTCTTCCTTCCCGCGATCCTCAATGTGAACGGTCGGAAGTTCTCAAATTCCAACTTTGAGTTAGGCATTCAAGGTTGGTACTTATAAGCTTACGCTCATACTCATCTTCCCTTCTTCTGCCGTCGCGCTGCCTTAACGGAACGGAACTGCCCTTGTGTACACCCCGTCGTCAGTATGCGGGTCCGCTCCTCAGCCTCAGGGCCGCCTCCGAGTCCGATCAATCAACCCAACCCGCCGAACGTGAGCAATGAATCATTCGCATGGACGAATGCATCCCTGCCCAAGTCCGTCGTGCGGTGTGTGAATTTGTGGAGACAATTTTCGCTCGCGGGGGCGCGAACTTTTCAGCGCGGTCCAAGGTCACCTCCACTCCGATCAACCCAACCCTCTTCCGTCTCTCTTCCCGGTCCGTGAACGTAAGTAATCTAACATGGAATGGAATGGATCCCGCCGCGAACCGTGGCGGAATTTAAGCTGCGTGGCGCGAAATTTCCAGGAACCGTCGGCGGTGAGTGTTTTAGAGCGGGTGTTGGAGTCTGGACGCCGACACGCGCGGGGTGGCGCCAGTGCCACTCTAGATATCACGGCTTAGTTCATACTCATTTAATTGGGAGCGTGTGGAATCGGTGGAATCTGGATGCGAATGGTTAATGCGTGATCATGATGCCCACCCGCGTCCGTGTCCGTGTCTGTGGCTTTGAGTTCTCATGAGCAGGGAAGTAAGGAATGGTGAGGTCTACTCCGGGTCCGTTGCAGACAGGCACAGATGAGACACACAACTTGCATCGGGCGAGAAGGTGTTGGGAAAGATTGAAAGAAGGTGTTGGGAGGAAGGAAGGAAGCGCGATCGTCGCTGTGCCGTTGTCGAGTAAGCTATCGTGATTGCATACATATGTCTCGTTACACCCTAAATTCGGCGGTGGACAGTGCGGCGTGGACTGTAAATGTCGGCGTGGGCCGCCATGAGGCGAGAAACGGGGATTCGGAATGGAAAAAGGGCTCAGTTGTGGCAGATCCTCGGTGAGGGGCGGTGTTTTTGTGTGCTTCCTTCGGGTGGAATTACAGCGGGTCGGCGTGGAAAGAAATAACAGCAAAAAGTTGTTGCTTGTATCACAAACGTCTGTCCTCTGTCCTGCTATGAGTGTAGTAGCGACGTCCATGTCCAGACCCGAAATGCGCGCAATGGGTGCGCCGAGCAGGGTCACCGCGGTGGCCAAGAAGGCGGGCATGCAGTCGCTCGTCATCTCCCCCGACCTCGACGCGCTCCTCGAGCACGACGAGCGCATCCGACGCGCCGCCGACTCGCCCAGCAGTCTGCGAGCCTCCCCCGCGCAGGGCCTGCCCCCGCCGCCGCGACGCGGTGCCCGCGTCGGCTCCCCCTCCCCGTCCCTCGTCCTCTCGCCCCCGCCGCGCAGCCCGCTCGTGACGCAGGAGGAGCGCGACCTCGCGGGCACGCCCGACAGCAGCCTGACCAACCCGTACATCAACCCCGCGCCGCAGTGGGTGGAGGTGGACGGGTACGTGAGCGGGCCCATCTCGCCGCCGCCGCGGTCGTCGTCGATGGGGGTTTCATTCGACGCACAGGCGCGGCCACGAGGAGCGAGCGTGGGGAGTGTGCGGGTTGGGGGCAACGGTGGCAGCAGCACGGTGGTGCGACAATCAGGCGACAGCAGACTGAGCGACAGGTCTCCGTCGCAGTCTCGCCCATCATCCCCAGCTGATACCCGGGTCCTATCCCGCCCTTTTCTGACCACTACCCACCACGACCTCGACGAGTCCCCGAGAGTACTGCGCCGTCGGAGTCGCAGCAGGGCAAAGCAGCAGCAGCAGCAGCAAGACTCGCCCCCCCAGATGAGCCAGGTGATGGGACTAGACCCCCGCAGACAACGTCGCTCCGAGCGGTCGATTTCCGTGTCTTCTGCCATCTCGACCGACCGAGAGTCGTTCATCGATCTATTCTCCCCCTCAAATCAGGACTTTCCCGCTGATTTCACAGTTGGCCCCTTTACCGCCGCGTCCCCTACCCCCTCAAACTTCCCCCGTCTCCCAAAGCCCCCTGTGCCCACAACACCAAAGCCAGACTTCCGCCGCCGCACCACCACCCCCCTCCCGCCCCGCCGCCCCTCCCCCGTCGGGCCCCCCGCCATCCCCGTCCGCGCAATCCCCCCCGACATCATGCCCCCGACGACAAACTTTCTAAACCCGACAGAGCGCGCCCAGCTCATAAAAAAGTCGCGCAAGCTCGCACAGGTCTTTGGCCAGACCCCCGGCGCCGCGGACCTCGTCGGCGTCCCCGACTCGTCGCGCTCCTCGTTCCTCGACGTCACCGGCGGCACCAGCACCAGCACCTCTGGCTCTGGCAAGATCCGCCACCGCGCGGCCGCGTCCATGAATAACATGCTCGGCGCGCAGGTGCCCGGCGCCCAGCGGCCCCTGCCCCCGTGGCCCGCCGCCGAAAAGACCATCCACATGACGGCGAATGGAAGGCGACACTCGGCGTCGAGCGCGCCCCTCAGCGACGACGCAGACGCGGCGAGCGTCATGACCGCCACCACGACCGAGTTTGCTGCCCACCCTGGGGGATCCGAATCCGCGCTGTCCTCCCCCCGCTCCTTTATGGACTTTTCCAACAACTCCAACGAGGACTCCGCCGGCGCCGTCGGGCCAGACGACTCGGTCTCCGTGCTCGAGGCGGCCCCCGCGGGCTCAAAGTCAAAGTCAAAGAGCGGGGCCAGGGGAAGGGGCGGCCTCCCCGCGTCCCCGTCGAGCCCGTCCCTGTTCGAGAACATGTCCCCGGAGGAGCGGGCGGAGGAAGAGCGGAGGAAGAAGCGCGACAAGCTGGCAAAGCTGCACCGCTTCCTTGGGTCGCGCGTCCCCACGAACCTCGTCCTGGGCCCGGACCACAACAGCAACAACAACCTCCTGGACCGCGACGCCCCGCCGCTCGTGTCCATCGCGCTTGACGGGACGCTCATGGACGCCACCGACCAACGAAGCGGGAGTAGTGCGCGCGGCAGCAACTCCACGTGGGTGAAGCGCCGCCGCTCGTCCTCCGCCGTCCTCCTCTCCTCGTGGTCCGACGACCTCGACCGCGTAAAGGAGGATTTGAACGACAAGGAAAAGGCGATCATCGTCCGTCGGGCGCAGAAGATGGAGAAGGTGCGTCTCCTCGGTCAAATTCATCTTGATACCCTTTGCCTTTCATTTCATTAATCTGTACATACTAACCTTGCGTGTTTGCGTGCAGGTCTTCGGCGTCGCCCCGCCGCAGATGCTCTACAACGCCTCCGCCAACACCTCCTCTGCGTCCGGCTCCAACTCCAACTCCAGCACGGGCCTCCCCGCCTCCCCTACCGGCACGCCCCCCGCCACCTACGGCTCCTCCTACTCCTCCTACCCACATTCCTCCTCGTACACATCGCAACAGCACCAGCGCAACCCGAACCAGGCGCCCTACAAGCAGCAGCATCAGCAGCAGCGCGTCAAGTCCTCCTCCGCGCATCGGAAAGGCGGGGGGAACGGGAATGGAAGGCCGGGGACGGGCGATTCGGGGACGCATTTGCTGGCGGATGCGGAGCCCAGCGCAGGGTCGTCCTTCGTGTATACGCATTATCAGCATTCGTTGAATTCGTTGCATGATATTATTGATCGGGTGCGTCCTCTTCCCTCTTTCCCTCCTTTCACTCCTTTCCCTCCTTTTCCCTCAACAACGACGCGTGTATGCTAACAACGGCTATGGCGTGTAGAACGACAAAGAGTCGCTGGCGGAGCTGCACCAGTACCTCAACGACACGTCGGACGCCGCGGGGGGGCCGCCACAGCCGATCTCACCGATGGAGTTTAGCGGGAGCAGCAATAGCAATGGGAGCACGCGCTCGAACAGCTCGCGGAGCAAGATGGAGCGGAGGCGCTCGCTGCCTGCGCGTACGTCCATCGCGTCGTTCGCGTCGCACGCGTCTGCCGCGTCCCTCGCCTCGCTTGCTTCCGTCGGCAGCACTACCTCCGTGAACACCACCACCACCATCGGCGCCGGGGGTAAAGGAGGGAACGGCAGCACGGCATCCACGCCGGACGCGGACAAGAGCGAGTTCCAGCAAAGAAGAAAAAGGGCTGCGAAGCTGACGCAGTTTTTTGGGGTTGATTATCGGGATTTGATTGAGGATGTGTTGGAGAGTATTGAGCATGGGTTGGATGCGGAGAGGAGGAGGGGGACGTTGAATCAGGTTGAGGCGGAGGTGCGTTTTTTTGTCCACATCTTTTTGCGAGACGCGAGGGCTTTTTCTTTTTGAGCGAGAAGAGAAGAAGAGACTGATGATGATTTTTTTGTGTGTAGGTCCTGCTGCAGAAGCTGAGGACGCTCAAGGCAAGGCGGTAGGCGGGCTGGTCCGCCGTCCCCCATTGGTTTTGTTTGTATCTACGCACACGCACACCCCGCATCCCGCATCTCTCTCATCCATCTAGCACTCGTTTTCTTCTCTTACTTATTTGGTTTTGGTTTCCTCATCTCATCTCATCTCATCTCACCTCATCGTCCATCCAATCCATCTATCGCTACACCATGTATATACCGCGCATGTCATGCCCTCGATGCCCTCCCCTCGTATTGCTCTCTCTTCCCTCCCTTTTCAGTTACTCGCCAAACCACACCACACCACATCTCACACCTACATTCGTATGACTAACGACTACTACGCTCACTATTTATTATGGTCTGGTCCATGGACGACTACTGACTACTAGTACTGATTGACTACTGACGGGTGCAACCCACCATGCATTGCTTTTGTTGTACGATACACTGGCAGATCGAAGTTGCAAAGATACTTACATTACATTATATTGGGTTGGTGGGTTCAAGGTGTCGGGTTGGGGGTGGGGACGGGGGCGTGTGTCATGTATGTAGGCTAGGCTAGAGGGAGAGAGATGCAATGCACAGACTACGCTTGGAGTTGGGAGAGGACCTGATTCGCGATCTCAAGTGTGGTCAGATGGCACTAGTACATAGGACGAGGCTATGAGCAGCGTTGACGAGACGAACACGAATTTAAAGCTGCAGGCTGCAGCGTACCATTAGGGCGGAATCTGCGGCAACTACTCAGGCCCTGCTTTGCATCGCCCACCTGCTAGATACGATCGGTGAATACCTCCCGCCGTCGTCCACTGCTGACTCGCCCACGCTCCTTTGCCTCCCGCTCCTTCGCCTCTCGCTCCTCCCGCTGTTTCTTCCTCATGTTTACGAACCAATTCAAGTGTGAATAAAACCACATAGGCACTGCCAATCACAGTGATTCAGTTGGAATTGGGAGATTGCTGGTGAACACCAAAGGACATACCCGCAATGTGCTTAGGCCACATCATAAGATGCGGCTGCACGGTCCCAATATCCTTGAGCGCGGGGCAGGTATCCAAGTTCGGCGGTGGGATGGTGCACTGCGGTTTACTGGCGTCGAAAGACGGGAGCACGCCCTTGACCCAAAGGTAGGATATCGCGCGCGGCGGCACCGGCTGTTCCTCCACAAATTGCAGGAAAGCTTCCTGGATTTTGCGGGCGTGGAAGTGGCGGTTGAGAGCGACGTGTGGCTCGTCCGAGTGGAGCGTCAGATCATCTGGGTCGCAGATGTACTTTGCCACCGCGTAGGTCTGGGCAAAAGAGAGCTTGCATCCGAAAACGAACGGGGTACAAGGAGCACCGGCGATTCCTATGGGGTGGGAAGTCATCGAGGTTGAGAGCGAAAAGCGGGTCAATTCCCAATCCGGCCGCGATTTGTGATACGCGCCCAGGAATCGTGATGTTTGATGCGTTGTACATAACTAAGCGAAATGCGCACCGACGCGTTGCGTCGCGCAAAAGCCTGTTTAAGTTACTGTAACGTACATGACCACTTGGTTATAGCATTTTTCCAGTATTTTCCCAATCACACCAAGATTGCCTGATGCAAAGTCCCCCAGCTAACCTGGTAGGACGATTTTATAAATCATCTACTTGAATTACAAAGTTCGAACAACCCGTGTCCGACCAAAACCATGCGAGCCAAAACACACAAAACGACAGGTCACAGAGCAAGGATCAAACGGGTCCGAGAAAGAGCTGAGAGCTTGAGATGGCGCGAAGGAAAGATGGATCGGTTGGCCGTTCGAGCGAAGTAAAAAAATGAGACGATGCGGTCGCGAGCGCCTTTATGGGCTCGGGTGGGTTGCCCTGCGGGCGTCGGGGGCCTTGGCGGGCGGTGCTTGCGAGCTTGAGACCATCCCATCGTGCTTCCTTCCTTCCTGCCTCCCAACACCTTCTTTGAATCTTTCCACACCTTCTGGCCCAATGCAAGTTGTGTGTCTCATCTGTGCCTGCCTGCAACGGAGTAGACCTCAACACTCCTTGCTTTTCTCGACACTCAGGCGCTAGCGCTTGCTTTTCCTCTTCCCGCCCAGCGGCGGTTGTTGTGACGAGATGTATTGTGCCGCCACTAATCTCCCCGCTTTGATACTCTACATACATGCAATCTACAATAGGACGCAGAAGGCCGCAGAAGTAAAGTAAGCGGAGAGCGGGAAGGAGGGAGGGACCGAGAAAAAAAAAATCAACCAGTGGGTATAGATAGGGGGTTCAATTTCCCGATTGGGACGCTGTGGTTGAAAACTAAAAAAAAAAATTGAAGCGGTTGGTCGAATCTGCGTTGCGTCGAGTCGCGCTTTCTGTGGTGCTGGGGACTCGAGCGGGGAAGATGTGGATTCAGACTGTGTGGACAGTGTATGTCTGTAGAGCGTGGGGAAGAGAAGAGTCTCAAAAGTTGAATTGATATGGATATGAACACCGATTTTGTGCAGAGGCTGAGTGGATTTGGGGCTCAATCTCCGTATGTGTTAGACCGAAGGGGCAAGACCTGTGAACATTCAGTTGAACGAATCCCTCCACTGCCGCAACAATATTTCGGGCCGGCGCCGTGAGTCGCTCTCCACGGAAAACCTATCCTTTCGACGCGTTGTCGTCAGTTTCGACTTTCCGGGCTCTGTCCAACCCAATCTTCCACTGATACATCGGCTGAAGTTAACGTCCATGCATTCATGGCTGGGAAAGCAAAGAAAAACAGGCCGTTTCTCCGTCAACCTTCACCTCGATGTCAATGATTGCAGGTCGAGATGAGGAAAATACCCGGCTGATCATAGAAAGAGCACTGTGAACCTGAGAGAAATCATACTCCAGCTCGCCGGTAGGATCTCTCAAACCGTCAAGATGTAACTTTCCCGGAAATCAGGACGCGGTCTCCGTTTCTCGCACATAAAAATACCGCACCGAAGACCACATCCCGTCCACACCATCCCTGTGAACCTGTGAGAACGAGAACTATCCTGGGACCACCTGCGCCCATACCCTCCCATACCCATACAGTCACGAAATCCCGGACCTGCCTACTTACTAACGGAACAATCGAATCCCCCCACACAGCCTAGCCTGAGCCGTGGCAGTATCATTCAATCTCACTGGGACGAACGTCAATCAGCGGAAGTTGTTGTTGAGCAGTGGCTGTAGTTCAATTCAACCGGCCATGGAGCTGAACTTGAATCCCGGAAAGACAAAACAAAACAAGGCTGTCGACGACGTCCGTCCGTTCCGATCTTAATCTTACTCACCATTCTATTCATTTCCGCCTCACCTTATCTTACCTTACTACGTTCACCACACGAGGCTGCAACCAACGGCGCCCAGTCACAGTGGTTGCGTGTTGATTGACGAAAACGAGGCCGGCACGACTTTCGATCGTCTGCAACTGCCCAAACCCAGCCCCGCCGACTCGAGTCTCATGCACGAGGCTGCACGGGCAAACGTCTTTTCATCTCCGTCGAGTTTCCCGCGACGCGATCACCTGCAACGTTACTCGTTATTTCGATATTCGCGTCCTCGTAGATCAATACACCCCCTCCGATTTATTTCACAGATACACCGCACCCCACACCTCCTCGAGCTCTGCCGGCAGCCCTCCCACCTCCGCGCCCTCTGTCTCTGTACCGACGACGGCACCCACCCCAAGCCCCGCCCACACCCCCCGCACCCTTGCCTTCTCCGCGCGGCTCAGGAAGCGCACGACCGTCCCGAAGCGCGGGACGGTCGGGAAGGCGCACATGTACGCCCGCGCCGTCTCCGCGTCCGCGTCCGCCTCGGCGCCGAGCGTGTCGACGATCTCCGCGAAGAGCGCGGGCTCGAGGGAGGTTTGGAAGAGGGAGGGGAGGGCGGTGGGGGCGATTTTCTGGGGACGTGAGTGAAGTATGAGAGTGTATAGAGAGTATAGAGTGAGTGAAGCAAAGACGTGAGTGAATGAACGAGCTTCGAGAGGTAGACAGACAGACGCACGGAAAGGAGCGCGAAACGCGCGGCGGGGGCGGGGGTGCTCTCCCATGCGCGCGTAAAGTCAAAGAGCGTCATCGGGGACTTGGTACGAGTGGTGGGGGACGCGAGCTTTTGGGCTGGGGCGGGCGGAGAGGTGTTTCGAGGTGCGGGTGGCGTTGGCGTTGGCGTTGGAGGCGCAGGCGCAGGCGCGGGCGCGTCTTGTTTTGCGGGTGAAGCAGCCTGGGGAGCAGCTGATTCTGACTTCGTTTCAGGCACGGACGTGTTGTCCACTTTTGTTGCAGGGACGTCCTGTCTCGCGGCCGCCTTCCCCTCCCGTGGCGCGAATATCGTGTTGTCGCCCGACGCGCGGAATACACCCCCGCCAACACGACTCGGCCTGCTACCGTCGCGTGCACTTTTCGCCTCCTTGAACGAAGAGGGTTTCGGTACCGGCTGCGGTTGCGCGCCAGGTTTCGGGGGCGCGGGCGCGGATACGGGGACGGGCGCGGGTACGGCAGCAGAAGACGGCGCGGTTAGTGGCCGGGATGAAACGGCCTTCATCTGGTCTGTTGCCTCGGCGGCAGGACTCGTCCTTAGGGCCGATTTCAGAACAGGCTTGGGCGTCGAGGTGGAAGCGAGGGGCGTAGCAGTAGTGATTGGTGGAGCTGTGGATCGGCGGCCGTCTGGCTCAACGATAGTTATTGGTATCCTGCGGCGTTTTGGAGCGGGGGATACATCCGCTGGGACGGCTTGAGATTTCTACATCGTTGTTAGAAAAATATCTGGCCAGAAGGGATTGAGAGGTACTTTGGCCGACGCGATTGCAGCCTGTTGAATCAGCTCCGCGATTTTACTTAGCTCTTGCTTGACCGACTGGTTTGCGGGCTCAAGTTTAGCTGCCTCTTTCAAATCTATAGAATCATTAGTTCAATGCTGCACCGAACATCTGCGTCCCACGCACCCTTCTCGGCCTCGGAGAGCTTGCCCATCCCCACCCGCGCCTGTGCGCGCCGGAATAAACCCTTCACGTTGCCCTTACTCAGCGTTAAAACGGTCGAACAGTCGCGTTCCGCATCTTCGTTCCTACAAGCCGAACCAGCGATGTTGGTGCGCGAAATAAGGTGTTGCGGCCGTGTAAAACATACTTGCCTAGCTTGAGGTACGCGGCGGCGCGGTTGAGGGGAAAGGTCGCGTCGGTGCGATCTGCATGGATCGCCGCGCTGTAATGGCCGATTGCGGCGGGATAGTCGCCTGCCTTGAAGGCTGCGTTGCCCTACTGCGTGTCAGTTTTCTGTGCCGCCCAACATTAGCCAGTACCTTTTCTTTGTCCTTTGCGGCTTGGGCCATGGCGGTCGAAAGGAAGAAAGATTGACTGCACGTGAACCCACAACTCTTTCTGAGCTTTCATGGCACCCGCTCCCCCCGACTGGGACTCTCGTTCGTACCCCTGCATTCGCTCAGAGTCAGTCGTGCTCATCGTCTGCAGTGATCCCCATAGACCCCGTACTACAGCAGTCTCAGCCCGCACCAACTCCCCCGCCGTAACTTGCCCTCCTGCTCGACCTTCCCCGGCTTGTTGATCTAGTTCACTCCAGGCCCACCCCATACTCGTCTTATACAGCGTACAACCAACAGTACCAGCAGCAGCCTGCATACCATGCGTACCAGCAGCAGCAGGCAGCTCAGCAGGCGCAACAACAACAACATTATGCCGCACCCACTCCTGCTCGCCAGGATTCAACAAACGTAGCATCGTTAAATGACGCCGTGGGTAGCGCCGGGGTCGACCTCCGGGTGCGTTCGTCTTGCATTGACGCGTTCAAGACACTGAGCTGCTCCAATCCGACCAGGCAGAGGAAGAAAAACTACGTTCAACGACGACCCAATCCACCGCCTCCTCCTCGCGTGTAAGACTCGACCGCTCACGCACACAACCCCTCAACCCCAACTTCGACATCGAACTGCTCAAACCGCGGCTGGCAGAAATCGCCGCCCACCACAAACTTGCGGGCGGTATACCGGAGGACACGGCGAATTACGTCGCCCTCGCGCTGCGCACGCGCCTCGAGAGCATCGTCCGGCAAATGAGCGTCGCTGCGCGCCACCGCACCGACACCCAATTCGACCGCCCCGCCGCGGTGTACGCCGAGAGCCTGCCGATGTGGAGTTTGGTCGTGCGCAGCGACGTCGCGAAGCAGGCGGTCATGCTGGAACGCGTCGAGCGCGAGGAGGAGAACAGGGTCCGCCGCGAGCGCAAGGAGCGCACTGATATGACCACTGCCCACGCCGCGGCGCTCGCTGCACAGTCTGGCGGTGGCGGAGGTGGGATGGACTACGACGAGGAGGATGGCGGGAAGCGCAAGAAGAAGAAGGATGGCCCCGGCGTGACGGCGCGAAACATGTCGGAGGACGTGCGCAAGAAGATGTCTAATGCCGTCGCCAGTCAAGCGGCGGGTCTGACTAGCAAATACTCCTGGATGACCGCGGGGAACGCTGCTGCGGCAGCAGCAAAGCCTGTCGCTGCTAAAACCTCCACCACCACGACAACACCCTCCTCGACCCCTGCGCTGCCCAGCACCGGTGGTTGGGCGCGAGCCTACGTTCCTCCGAAAAAGACAGACACGCCCGCACCCGCGCCTGAGCCCGTGGAGGAGGATACGCGGATTGAGATCACGATCCGGGACGCTCAATTCGTAGTGGAAAAGGAACGAGGGCATGGGGGCGGGCGAGGGAGCGGCAAAGGATGGACTTGAATTCGATGGTACAAGAACTGTATTTGTATTTTTTGCTAACATAGGCAGCCTTGATATCTCAGCCCACAACCACATACTCCAAACCCGGGAGGTCCTCCCAGAAGAATTTGTCGGAACTCGCGTAGGCCTGATCATCATCCACGCCCTGGACATAATACAGCCTATCTTCCTTCTTCGGAGTGACTAGAAAACAAAGCACTCGAAAGAGTTCTGGCAGTCCTCCTCCATCTGTATCCGCAGCTGGATTGACGAAGACCTTATTGAGCAGCGGCTGCGGGTCGAGCTTCCATTCCGCAATTTGTGCGGGTGTAACTGTGAGACGGGGCTTGTCTGCGATTTGGTCCCAGGTGAGCGGGTCGGGGGCTTCAATCATGTCGGGCCCGGGGTAGCCGGAGGAGTTCATGGTTAAATTCGGGGAAAGGCCAGGTATGGGCGTTCTGGAGCTATGAATTGAGTAAGGAGTCTAGGGAAAAGGAAAAGGACATACGAGCAGGAGGAGACAAAGAGCTGTTTGAAAAATCAAAACCAGGGGTTATGGGGACGACGTTGAGGTCTGCGTTAAATCATTGAGTCTGAGAATGGAAAAAAAGGACATACGAGGCGGGAGGAGACAAAGGGCTGTTTACCCAGGTTTACCGTTTACCCCTATTAAGTTACGTAACGATTACAACTTGATCGCAGCGGCCATGTCTCCCGCAACTGGGCACACCGACTCAAGCTTGAAGCGCAGAAGACAGGAGCGCTCGTGCGATTTTTGTAGACAGCGTAAGGCGCGATGTGAGAGACCAGTTCCCCGGTGGATAAACTCCAACCTACCAAGTTTGCAGGCGACGGTCTCACCATGCCCGAACAATGTTGTTCAAATTGCCTAGCTTTTGGTTCCCCATGCACGTATGTGCTTCCAGCTAAGGTGGGGGAAATCGTTACTGAGCCAGATCTTCGGTCAATTGTTTTTTCTTAAAGGTGCGGGGACCCAAAATTAAAAATGGGTAGGCGTCGGTATTTTATTCAACTCCAAAGCTCTGAGATCTGTGCAAGTACCATGGAAGAGCTTCGGAAAACAGTCGAGTCCCTCAAGCAGGAAACCGGGTCCTTGCGGACCGAGAACACTGCGTTGAAGGCCCAGTTACTACGATCTCACACCATTTGCCCACGCTGTGGCCCGTGGCAAGACGATAGTCCCACCGTGACCACCTCCGTGTTTCCTTCCAGTACTCACGAGAACGTGGCTTCAACCGTTGCGGTCTCGGTTTCAGATGACGAAGACTTCACGGACGAACTTTCCTCTCGATTCAGTCAGTTCACGTTTAAACCGATGGCGCGGCGATATTTCAACTCGGGCGGCAGCTGGGCACTTGCAAAAAATGCTATGGCGGTGAGTACGGAACTTGAGCATAAATTTTGTCTCTTAGGTAGATACCCACAGGCAAAGGAACAATACTTAGGACAGCACTTGGAGTCGCGCGCCCGACGCCCCTTGTATTGGAACGTTCTACCGGCAGGTCATCATCACTGCTTGAGTTGGCGATCTTCTAATGTTGTAATTCAGTGGGAGGAACATGCATATGTACAAGACGACCACTACGTTTATCCTCCCGACGACCTCATCGATTCACTCCTCCAACTCTACTTTGACAATGTGCATCCAACCATTCCCGTCCTGCATCGCCCTTCATTTGAGCGATCGGTGGCAGAAGGACTGCATTTAACGGACATGCAGTTTGGTGGGTTACTCCTTTCAGTATTAGCGGTAGCGTCGCGGGTATGAACGCAATATTTTCCGGCGTTCTTCTACTCAAAACTCATATTTCGCAGTATTCCGATGATCCTCGAGTCTTTGTGGACGACGACCCCACCGTTCCACTTTCTGCCGGTTCCAAGTTCGCTACCCAACTAAAGACGATACGATTCGTCTTTGAGTTGACGATACACGAGGTGCAGATGTATTCCTTGCTGTCCCTCTTTGCGATTGGTACAAGTTTCCCGCAAGCCTCTGGAATCTACCTCGTCAGTCGGTTCCCTGAAATCCTTTGTTGAGCTTGAGATATTCACGAGCTGCAGGGAATCGGTATTCATTTCCTCCAACTTCACCGCGAATACCGACAAAAACGCGAGGGTCTGGAATTAAAGTTCGAAGAGGAGGTCTGGAAACGAGTATTTTGGTCATATGTTGCTCTCGAGAGGATGGCGTGCGTTTTTCAGGGACGGCCGACCGCGATGCCCATAGAAGAGTATGCCCTTTCCTCCGATCATTTCTATTCCTGCATTGATAACCGGCAGCTACAACGTTGATTTTCCGCTTGAAGTGGACGATGAATATTGGGACCGGGGATTCGTCCAGCCGCTGGGAAAACCGTCCATTATCTCAGCCTTCACGTGCCAGTCGCGACTGTCCGAGGTGAGGTTCAAGTTCGAAGTCAACACCGAGATGTATCTCAAATTTGTACAGATCTTGGGAGCTACGATGCACCGGTTATACGGCTCCTTCAGAACAAAAATCGCCCTGGGTTGGACTGGGCCTGAGTGGGAGCAGACCACCGTGGCCGAACTAGACTCGGCCATGAATGACTTCTTGGAATCGATCCCGCCCAATCGTAGGTACCAAATAACTTCCATTATCGCACTCAGCTTTTCTTTGCAGTCCGCTGGAATTCCGACGACCCCCCGTATGGGCCCTTCTTCGACCAGTCTGCGACACTTCACATAGCTTACTACCTCGTTCAAATAATGGCACGGCCAGGTTGTTTCGCCTCGTCAATTCTGCTGATATTTTTATTCAGATACACCGGCCCTTCATCCACAAGCCGAGCCAACTGACTGCTCCCTCGTTTTCCATTTGCACTCGGGCTGCGCGCACTATCTTGCACACGGCAGATATCTGGCTCAAGACAATGCATCGAGCACCCCTGCCCCATGTCATGGTGCGTCACTAGCTGCCGATTTCCGTTTGCGTGCATACTCATCCCCTCTTGCACAGAACGCAGTGTTCATCTCCGGGACCATCCTTGTTCTGACTACATTTGCATCGCGGCGTCCAAATATCGCAGACCCAGCTAAAGATCTCCGGCACGTTAAAACGGCGCTGGAGATCCTCAAGTTTGGAGAATCCCGATGGCAAGTTGCCGGGCGCCTGTGGGAGATCCTCCGCGAATTATCCTCCCTCGATCCCCCGAAATACCCGTCAAACGGTGAATTGGGACCCCTCGATCCTGAGGTATCGAAGCCCCTGGCAGATCCAGTGCCCGCCTCTTCGGATCCGCGCGTATTTTCTCCGCAACATCAACACACCGCGAGCACCGAAACACCCGATTTTATGCCTGGGATGTCCATCGAGCAGCTTTTGGCTGATACGAACTCGCTGGAGTCGATGAAGGGTATCCTCGACACCGACTTCATGTCCATGTGGATCGACCCTCCCATCGGTGATGTGTGAGCCCTTTTTATTCGTTCCCTTGGGCCGTCTCTGAACGAGAACAGAAATAGCGCCGACTGGGACGACTTTGCCAACTCAGGCAGCTAGTCCTTGGCCACGCACGAATCCAATCTCTTTGTAGTTTATGTTTTTAGCGATTGGTTGTGGTAGATCCTTCACACTAGTCTGCATCTGCTGTTTCAACGATGTGCGATTTGAAAGATTTCGCGCTCCATCGTATATTCCCACGGTTTGAATCGTTTTCTCACGGTTGAATTACTGCAGATATGAATGTGCTGCCCGCCGCCATGACCGGCAGAGTCGCATACAATTCTTCGACCTTGCTATCGTACAGCGGGACACTAGTGGCATTGAAAGTAAACTCTTCGACCTCCGCTCTGAAACGGAATCAGGGATAAACCGAACTTTCGATCGCACAGTCGTATTTAGTGAGATACGGGCTGAGTCAATTGTGTGGAGCATGGAAAGACGCCGGAGACGTACCTTGACTGTAGCATAGTGCACAGCGTGGCTTGAAGGATGCCATTGACAGTGGACACTCACCGCTCAATATATTGTTGCAGACCAAAAAGAAATGTCAACAGTGTCGTTGTGTTGGGCGCAGCAATACACATGCTACAGGGTGGGTCAAGTGAGAGTTCATTGCGGCCGGAAGTCGATGCTCAAGCCAACCACGACGATGTGAGCGGTGAATTGTGCGATCGTGGGAGAGTGATTGGCGCCGCGTAACAATCCTCCTTGCCCAGCTCCACCACGGTCCGCCTTGGGTCCGCCACAACTTTTCATGGGCGGCGAATCCTGGATGTACCGCGGGCGACTACCAAATCATTGATACCAAGCGCAGCGCCAACCTCAATGTCCCGATAATGCCACCAATGCGCTCAACAGGTCAATCCCGTGGGCGCTCTCAACCTTTGCCGAAATCGCTACTGCTTGATCCACTGAGGCTTCCGCTGGGTTCATATCGATTGGCGAGCTCCCGGTTCTGACATGACGCTCAAGTCGATATCGGGATACAAGGCTTCGGCGCGTCTCGCTCCTGTGTGGCGCCTCGCAGGATTACGCAAAACTCCGCCGCTTGTTTGAAGTCAACGGCTTTGCCTTGGGTAATCTACAGACAAACTCAACCGTGTTTTTTTTTCAACTTCTTTTCCCTCGACTCTTTCAACTCTCTTACAATCGTATGCAATAAATCCGTGTGTAGGTTCACTTCGAGGCCCGGCTCACGACACTGACTCACGAAATTCCCCGGACACAGTCATGGAACAAACGCTGGCCTTTTGCGTGGGCAACCATCGTCTGCGCAAGCGCAAAAACGTAGTGCAGAGCGACTCGACATTCAGCGACGACAGCGACTCGCAGGACTCGGATGTCTCGAACTTTTCCGATGACTTGAGCGGAGAATCGGATAGTATTTCCTCGACTTTGACGAACTCCCGAGCTCTCCGCCCCCTTCCGCGACGCGGACGTTCGCGCAGAATGTTAGATGAGAGGGACGATGACTGCGACGGCGATGCGAGCCAGCAACCGCGGCGTTCGCGCAGACTGAATCTCAAGGAGACAGATCTAGGACATGCGGTTGAAATCAGCCCTTCTCCCAGTACTTCGACCCCCAGATCCAAGCGCCGGCGACTCAATGACCCTTGCGAATCGTCGACTCTAGCTCAGAATAGTCGCCATCTGGCGAAGAGTTCACCTCCGTCGAAGGTGCCATTGGACGACCAATCGCGGTGCGCCAACTGCAATATACCGTGGAATCGCCTTCGTCGCGGCAAGAGCTCCGGGGACAAACTATGTGCATCGTGCTACGGTTATGAAAGGACACATGGCAGGTCTCGGCCTATGTCGCTATTTCTCCTCGCACAGGAACGAGCTCACTCCAAAGTTCGAGCCCTTTCTTTGCGTCAACGGGCGGAAGCGCGGTTGGATCCTTCACTGTCCATTCAGTGTGCCAACTGTAAAAGCTCTTCATCGCGTTGGGCTCTCAGCAAGCTGTTGGGCGGTGTCAATATTTGCCAGACGTGTCACCGGTATGAGAGAATCCACTCCGTATGTCGACCCCCTTCTTTGGTCGACGCGCTTCAGAAATTGTGTTACGCGCGTACGTCAAACACCTGCCGCTGTTGCAACCAGTGCTCATTCAGCGCGTCTAGAGAAAGCGCCTGACTCCGCTGTTGCAACCGATGCTCATTCAGCGCGTCTAGAGAAAGCACCTGACTCCGCTGTTGCAACCAGTGCTCATTCGGCGCGTCTAGAGAAAGCGTCTGACTCCACCGTTGCTCAGCAGTGTGGCAATTGTCGTACGTTAACCAAGGAGGGATGGGGCAGCGAAATTCTCGTCGACACTTACATGTGAGCCTTACTTCTCCTTGCCGATTTGCTTTGATGGCAACTTCACAGATGCAATGCGTGCTACATGTATGAAAAGGGACACTCGGAGTGTCGACCCCTATCTTTGATTCACCGTCAGCGCGGTGTTAAACACGCACCGCAAACACAAACCGGAGAATGCGCAAATTGCGGAAAGGGAATTTCCTCTGCGCACTGGCTCAATAGCAGTTTGCACCCGGGCAAGTTGTGTGTATATTCCTTGCATAGATACGGATGGCTTCAATTAATGTGCCTGTAGGTGCATGGCCTGCCAAAAGTGGGAAAAACGACACGGCACATGTCGCCCGGTGTCGCTGAACGACCGGCGACCTCCGAGAATTGGGAAGAAGTGCAGTAACTGCAGCCTGACGAAGACAAAGGACGGGTTCACGGATGAGGATGGGCGACCTCTCTGCAAACCGTTCGTCGTGTTCATCCGGCACTAAAATTTTACTCAACTCCGCAGCAGATGTGGCACCCACTACTCTGAACATGGCTGCCATCGCCCCCTTTCCAAAGAAGAACGTCGAAACCGCAGAGCTCGGGATCGCGGTCAGAGGCGCCGTCGTCGACCCCATCCCCCTCTTGTCGGCGATGTCAACCATGCAGCGTTGAGTGCGGCTGACGACGCGGCTGGCGTCGAGAATGCCTCAGTAGCCGGCCCTTCTTCCCCTCTTATCCGCGAACCCAATCGTTCCACTCAGAACCGCGGTCAGAGGCGCCGTCGTCAGCCCCATTCCCCTCTTGTCCGCCAAAGCAACCATCCCGCCTCCAGTGCTGAGGACGTCGCTTTCGGAAGCGCATCAATCGTTCCCACCATCTCTCCCTCTTCCCCGCAACCCACCCATCCCGTTTCAGGCGCAGCCGAGGACGTCCTCGACGATCCAGCAGTTGACCTGCCGGTGAACCCAGAAATGGTTTCGTCTCCTACCTTTCAATGCTACAAGTGCCGGAGTGTGACAACGACCGACGGCCACTGGTATAAAGGTCTTTCGGAATCCGATGCGAGTTGGTGCGCGGTGTGTTACAAGCACGAGCAGAGGTATCGGCCGATGGTTCAGCGGTAGGCGGCGAACACGTTGCGAGCGTTCAGTAGTAAATTTTGGAAGCCACTTCTCCTCTTCACACTTGGTGGCGAGTTCTTGGGCAGATAGTGTAGTCTTGGTCCACTCTTGATTAACAGTATCCGATTCATGTACCTCCATGATCATACGATTGCCATCCTCCTTGAATGTCACCCAAAGGTACTCGATGTTCCTGGGTTGGTAAAAACCGGCTCTTAAGAACAATTCAAACAAATGGAATCCTATGATATATGCGGTGATGCAGAAGTGAAATACAGTGGTAATATGGATGCCATGCAAGCGAAATGCGCGTGTGTATGGAAATGAAATGTCATGCGTGAAAGTTGTAATTAGTTTCTGTTTGTCCGTCCGTCCATCTAGCTTGAAAAAATCCCGAATTCAATCCGAAAAATGCTCATCGCCTGAAAGGATTATTCGAGGACGTCCCAGTCCTCGTCGGCTCGAGCCAATACGCACCCCGCGTTGGGGGCGACGACGAAGCAAGCGCAGGCCGGATCGCCTCCGCGTACGACTGGGCCTCGGTCGGGCCGCTGGGGGGATCAATGTCGATGAGGCGCGCGTCGTTGGAGGAGGAGGAGTACATGTACGACCGCCCGGAGCTCGAGACCGAGCTCGGGTAGCGCGCCAGCGCGTTGAGGAGGTTCTTGTTCACGGGCTGCCGGGGCTCCGGAGCGTTGCGCGGCATGCCGGTCAGCTCCGAATACATCGATGCGCGCGACATCTGCTCCGCAACGGCGGTGGAATGATCCCGACGTGCGTTGAGCGAGGGGAGTGTTGAAGGGGCGTGATGTGAAGAGCGATGCGATGACGGCGCGCGGCTCGAGCGAGTCGATCCCGCACGGGAGTACTCGTACGCGCCAAAGAGCTGCAGTTTCTCCATCTCGACGTGGTGGCGCGCCTCCTCCGCATTCCGTATCTTCATCAGCTTGATCGCCTCGCTCTCGACGTCCGCCGTCGTGATCGGTAACGGGGGCGGCTCGCGGCGGCTCCGCGAGTGCCCAAAGAGCTTCTCGCCAAAGCGCAGCAGCCGCCAGCGCCAGCTCGTCTTGGGGTCGAGGCGCTTGGACACAGCGAACGCGGCGGTTTGTTTAGCGCGCCGGTTGCGGGCACGGCGGCGCCAGAGCATCAGGATGAGGAGGAAGATGAATGCGCAACCGAGGGCCATGAGAAGGATTTCCCACCAAGCGAGCGGCCGCCCACTTGAAACAGTAGTACCGGCGGGGGCGCTCGGCGTGGGCTTGGTCGGCTCGGTGATGGTTCCGTTATTCGTCGCAACGGAAGAGACGATGACGAGGTCCGAGAGACACACCCCGAGCCCGGGAACAACGCTTGTCGAGTTGTTGCATGTCGCCGTCGTGCACGTTCCACCGCGTAAGACTTGACTCGCGCTGGAACATGCTAAACATTTGCTAGGCCCTGAACCAGAGCAACTTGAGCAGCTTGCGTCGCAGGTTTGACACGAGCTTGAGGTCGTATCGAAAAACTGCGCCTTGCTGCAGGTCGGCAGACACCGCCCGCTGCTCAGCACCGGGCGTGCAGACGGGCAGCTGGCGCATTGCGAGAAGGACGAGCCCGTGCAGGTTGCACAATCGGGATGGCATGCGATACACACGCCAGACGCGGAGAAGGTGTTGGACGGACATGTGCTGACGCACTTCCCATTCGAGGCGAGTTGGTTGTTGGGGCATGTGAGGCAGGTCGTCGAGGAGCCACTGCATGTACTGCAGCTGGAATCGCATGCTGGAAAGATCTTTAGGTCCGAAAATAATAATGGATAGAAAACAAGGACGAACCAGTACACGTAATGTTATCTTTAGGCGAGAGGAAAGTCCCTGTGGGGCAGGAGTCGATACATTGCCCATTCGAAAGGACGGTGCCTTTCAAACAACCAGTACACTTGAGCTGATTAACGGTAGAGGCCACATTGAAGCTGGCGATTTCGCAGGACGTGCATTTAGCGCCGCATGCTGTCGGGGGTGTCAATTTATAGAACGTATAACAAGAGCAGGAAACGTACTATCACATTCGCCCTTGTTGTTATCCGCGATTAAATTTGATCCCTCGCAGACGCCGGTACTGCTCGCAGAGACGCAGCTGCCGTTATTGGTCAAATAATGCGAGGTGGGGCAGAGTGTACAGTCATTGGACGTCGGGCCGGCGCAGGTACTGCAAGAGGCGGAGCAAGGAGCACAGCTGGCACCGTTACTGAAGCTGCCAGCAGGACAGGCTACGCCCGCAGCGCTTGTGGGCACCGTCGTACATTTCGTTGCATCATTCTGATCCTGGGTAAAGTGCGCGCCACAAGTAAGACAGTTTCCTGTCCCGTCGGCACAAGTTGTGCATCCCAGCGCACAAACTAAGCAAGAATGAGAAGAAGACGATGGGAATTAGAGTGCCACACACCTTTGCAGTCTCCTGTCGAAGTCGCAAAGAATCCACTGGTACATTTGGCGCACGCCGTTCCATTGGCAGCCGTGACCCACCCAGGATTGCATGTACACGATCCATCGGCGTTGCACTCGCCGTTGAGACAGTTGCAAGCGGACAGAGGGTTTGCGACTGGTGGGCTCAGGCATCGGCCGGTGCCCGAGATACCCTCGTCGCACGAGGAGCAGCCTGGGGGGCATGCTTGACAAGTTGGACCGAAGAAACCAGCCGTACAGGTTTCGCATGAAGTGCCATTGAATCCGGGAGCACAGGCGCAGGTGCCGGATGAGGAGCACGTCCCCGAGCTCGCGCAGGGCGGCGAGCAGGTGGAGGATTGCATGTCAAGGAGCGACATGGAGCCGACGCTCCCCAGAGGCAGCTGGGCGGTATCAGGGACGGAGTCCCAGACTATAACACGTCCATTGGACCCAAATGACAACGCCACCCAGATACTGGTAGACAGTGCCATTGACTCGGCGGATAATGGAGTGCCAGCGCCGTTGGATACTGGAACCGACGGAAGGGAACTGAAGGCGGCCTTGCCAGAATAGAGAGAATTGGCGTAGATGGCAAGGCCGGGGTTCACTGCGACGTTGAGAGGTAGGGTAGATGCTGAAGAATTGCCAAAGCCGGGATTTGGGATAAGGGTTGCATGGGACGACGTTAACAGATCGTGGACAAGTTGTGGGTCGGTGGTTGCTGTATATTGTCCCGGGAGTAGGAGGACACTGTTTGAAACGTCAGAGGCAGAGAGTGATACCCCGACTGCAAGTACAAGTCAGTAAGGATGGTTCAGAGACGACGTGGTCTATAACGCACGGGTAGTGTTCGATGAGCCTTGCAGACATTGGCCGGCAACGCATACGATAGACGAGTTAGAGGCTGCTGCGGAGAATATTAGGATTAAGGTCGGTTTAGTGGGCGCGTTGACCCACAAGCAGGAGCGCTCAAGCCCAAGGCAAAAGGGACGACAAAAAGTGGCCAAAACATGGGAAGAGGCCAAAACGAACGTGAGGGAGGAGGTTAAGAGAGGGAAATGGAGTCGTATTACCCCCGGGCGCGACAAAGCAGCTCCGGCGAGGGTGTGAGGCGCCATTGTATTGTGCACAATAGAGAACAATGGGCGCTAGCCGAAGCTTTGATCCAATCACAGCGCTTTCCAACTCTCCATTTCTGCTAACACTACAGCCATGGTCCGTACGGAGCAGACCGAGGCAAAGTTCGCTCAGCAGGCGCCGAATGAGGAGCGCATTTTTGTTCGGAAAAAAACGACGAGAAACAGCGAAAAAAGCAAAGTGTTCATTCACGAAAATTTACATCCAAAGGCCACAGGTGGAGTTCCGAGCCAGAAACGACGCACGAAGAAACAAGTGTTTGCTCTCCGGTTAGTTGGGACCGCCGCCACCGTATCTGCTTTCGTGGAAATATAAATCGAGGGCGACAAGACAACAAAAGAGTCGTCATGACCAGGACTACAACAATGAAGAGGACAGTACATCACCGTGTCGGAAGCCCTTGTGCGCGCCAGACCATGCAGGACCCAGGGAGAATGTGTCGACCTCGAAGCTAGCACCCACTTAATCCGCCAAGCTTGAGGAGACTGAGAATTGACTTGAGGAGCGGGCAGTACTTTGAAAAGCATGGCGGAGGTATGCGGGTGGTTGTTACCTGCCGAGGTAAGATGATCA